>PISW01013349.1:0-26856 GCA_004023785.1 Mungos mungo
TAAAACAATGCGCCTCTCTGAGTCAATAGAGAAACCGAGACCCGAGAAACTCATTCAGCAAAAATACAGACTAGCCTGGTGATCTTGGATCGGCAACAAAGGAATGAGTAGCGGTACTTTACTTCTGAGGGCTTTTGTTTTTTCCGTTTGGTCTGTGTAACACACCACCTCAAAGCCTGTCTGCTGGTCACTGGCAAGCGTGACCTGCATCGTGCTGGATAAGGGAGCTGTGTGGCCACTGCAGTGTGGACTGGATCGGCGTATGTTGGCATGTGAATTCCTACGTCATGTGAGGTGTGTATTTTCAGTTCTTTCCAGCTTCACAGAGGTATAACTGGTCTACAAAAGGTGCACACAATTAAGGTATAAAATACAATGTGTTAAGACCTAGATGTGCACTCTGTGTTATTATCACCGTGGTCTAGTAGAAAACGGATAGATTTCAAACCAGTGTTGTGTTATGAACTCTTAAAAATAAAAGTTTGTGAACATCAAAGCACTCAAACACATCCGAGTCGGGGAGAACAAAGGCCTAATGAGGTTATTATTTCTGGAAAGTGGCATCTTTGGGGGTGGTGGGCAGTTTACGTGTGCATTTATACCTCTGTGTGTGTGTACAGACCTTTTGTTCCTCACCCCGAATATATATCACTCTACAATTGGCAAAAACAGTAAAAGCATATCGCGTGGGGAAAAAACCCCTATAATCTACATTTTCATTTTTGTTAACCAATATTTACTTTATGTGGATATAGTGGTTAGCAAGAGCAAACAGGATCGGTTTCCTTAGAGCCACGGTCAAGACCGAGACGGGCGGCTGGACGGAACACGTGGTTCAGATCCAGACACAAGTCTGAAGGCAGAGGAGCCGTGTGCCTGGTGGGAGAGTGGGGCGGGGCTTAGAGAAGCTTCTGGAGCCACGGCATCTGGAAAGGACAGCAGGGGAGCAGTGATAACAGGGGGTGTGGACTAGCAGGCTTGGTCAGGGGGGCAGGGGGTTAGGATTTAGGGGTTTGAAGTGTCTCCGAGGTGTCAAATGCAATGTCTGGTCACCTTCTGAGGCTCAGCGGACTGGCCTGATGCAGGTGGACAGTCTCCTTGGGGAGGAGGAGGCGGTACAGTGAGGGGGATGTCCAGGGGGAGGCATGGAGGGTGTGTGGGCTCGGGAGTGGCCCAGGGAGAGCCCTGCAGCTGTGGTCAGTGCTGGGCGCTGTGGGTGCTGCTGGGGGCTGAGCTAGTGCATTCCCTGTCATGACATGTGGGTGTTTTGTGAGGTTCTGGGGGGCAGCCACATGGGGAGGGTGGGGGCCAGAGTGGGGGTGAGGACATGGGGTGCCTGTTCAGGGATGCCCTCTCGCACGTGACCAGGACTTGGGGGCTGGCCCTCCTCACTGAGGTGAGCCTGTGAAGGACACAGAGGCCCAGGCCGCTCACACGGCCCTGAACCCGGGTGGCTCATGTAACACGGCCTCAGATCTGTGGCTCTGTCTCTTCGGCGGATTTGGGGTCACCATCGACATCACTGTTCCCAGAGCCAAGGCTGCATCTCCCCTCCAGGCTGAGCATCGGGAACATGCCAACTACAGACACCGAATCAATAAACGCACTTCTTGGGTTGCCCGGGGAGCTCAGTTAACCATCCGACTCTTGGTTTCGACTCAGGTCATAATCTTGTGGTTCATGGGTTCAAGCCCCACCACAGGCTCTATGCTGAGCCTGCTGGGGATTCTCTCTGTCTCCCTCCGTGTCTGTTCCTCCCATGCTCGCTTTCTCTGTTTCTCAAAACAAAAACAAAAACAAAAACACGCTTCTCATTCTGTGAAAGAGTGGCTAGAACGCACGTAGATACACGAACACACTTGGCCAAACCTGTTAAGCTGAGCCGTTGTCTTCTAAGGGTCGCGAGTTGAAAACACACCGGATAACGTTTTCTTTATCCATTCAACAAACGCGTGTCCAATGCCCACTGAACACCAGGTGCGGCAGGGGACACGGAGGCCGCTGGGGCCACGACTCCTGTCGGCCCGAAGACTTGTGCCTGTAGGCAGACCGGGCGCCTTCCACGCTCACAACGGCCCTGAGAAATGTGCGCAAAGCCACGTTCCAACTCTGCAGAGACCTGACACCACCCAGGAGAGGCGTAACGGCCTTGCGAACGGCCCACAGAGCTTCCTAAGGACACCGTAACCAAGGGGGGGGGGGTGTCTCAGTCCGAGGAAAACCCAACAAGACCCCAACAGGGAACCCCAATACGCGGAGAGCAAAGGGCAGGGCACAGTTTACCCTCCCACCTACAAGGGTACATGCTCCCTGCAAGCTCGTTAACCCGTCATCCACTGCCGGGCCAGCCCCGGAATTTCTCATTCAGCCAGCCTGGGCCAGGGCCTCAGAACGCGCATTTCTGCCAGGCTGCTTCACAGAAAGCACTCGTCCAGAGAACCATACCTTAACCACGATTCCGGGATATTCTTTTCTTTGCACGTCTGTCTCCAGAGTCCACACAGCAGGGGAGAGGGGTGGGGGCTCAGGTGTAGAGCATTCCAATGAGCAGAGCTGCCTGCACGGCCAGTGCTGGGAGGCTCCAGGACGCCAAAGCCACGGCCGAGTCGTGATCTGCAACGAGAAATACACATTTGGTCTTCTGTTCCTGGCACAGAATTCCTAGAACCCTTGTCCTTCCTAAGTGAAGGTGTCATTTGTTATGCTAATGAAGCGACTTTCGGAAGTGTCCAAGCGTGGCTGGTCCCTCAAGTCACACGCTTCCCTGATAAATCCATCGAGGGCCAGGGCTTTCCCATGGCAGCCCGAAGGCCAGGCATGACCCCATTCAATCACAGACACAGCCGCACTCACCCACTTCCAGAAACCTCTTTCACACTGTGGTGACAGGGTCCGGGGTCTGCAGCTGAGACAGGAGGACCCATAAAACTGCAAATAGTTACTACGGATCCACTAATTAGGACAACGTTTGCTCTGCCAGTGCTGCTGGGTGCCTGAAACAGGTGTGCCTTCGTGGACAGCAGGTGGGTTGGCCCCTGGGCCCCTCCTGGCTGGTGCATTTCTGATTATCTCCACTACCATATGCTGATGACTCTTCTGCGAGGAAGAATCTTCACACCCAGGTGGTCAGTGAGGCTTAGAAAATGTGGGGTTTTGTGCTTATTCTCGGTAGAGGGCGAAAGACGGCTATTTTGAAGAACTGATCGTAGCGATGTTAAAATGTTAGAAAATAAGTTGTCAATAGACACTTACTTTTTAAAAGTCTATTTATTTTGAGAGAGACACAGAGAGAGCATATGTGCAGGAGGAGCAGAGAGAGAGAAAATCCCAGGCAGGCTCCATGCTGTCAGTGTGGAGCCCAACCAGGGGCTTGATCCCATGAACCATGAGATCATGACCTGAGCCGAGATCAAGAGTCACATGCTCATGGGGGAACTGGGTGGCTCAGTCACTTTGGCTGATCTCTTGGGTTGTAGGTTTGAGCCCGCATCGGGCTGTGCTGACGGCGTGGAGCCTGCTTCGGATTTTCTGTCTCCCTCTCCCTCTGTCCCTCCCTCCACTCATGAGCTCTCTCTCTCTCTCTCTTTCAAAAATAAATAAACATTAAAAAAAAGGTGGACACTCAACCAGCCCAGTCACCAGGACCCCAATAGACACGCACTGTTGTTACAGTGATCACGGCTTTCGTTGCCTGTAGACCTGTTGACCGTCCCTTCATTATCAGAGTACTCAGGTGTCCCTAGGGCTCACGCAGCATCGCAGACCTTAGCCTTCAGATGAGCCCTGAGGCCCTTATGGTTTCACACCGTAAAGTAGGTCATGCTGATGACAGTTGCCTAGAGAGGAGCCTTCGTATGGGTCTTTGGACAGAATTCAAAATAAAACGGAGATGTGATTCTGTCTTCGTGGCCTGTTCTGAGTATGAACTAGGGTTATCCTAGCATTCCAGGAATCCAGGAATTCCCTTCTCTGAGGACACTGAGGGACGTTCAGCTCAGCCACCGGTGGTGACCATGTAGACATCGCCACACTGAGCCTCGTGCACTGCGGCTCTGGTCCCGCCTCCCGCTTGATCAGTGTTGCCGAGACATACTGCAAAGAATATCCTTGTGGCCTAGTGGTGTGACGGCAGGTGTGGGACCACTGGGGGGACGGGGCCCTGCCTGGGGCGCTGGGGGTTTGCTGGTGTTTTTGTGGTTTGCTTTGTTTTGTTTTGTTTCTGCAGGCTTCGTCCTCCCGCTGCTCAGTCCAGGTAAACATATCCTGAGGACAATGTAACTATGAATCCCTCACTCATTCGTTTGCCTCATCGTGAGGTGACTATTGTCTAGCAGCCCCATAAAAATATTTACTAGATGAGTCTCAGGATATGTCCGGAAATGTACAACAGACAGAAACTGCTTTGGGTTTTGAATGCAGGCATCATGGCCACCGCACCTGACTTTCTCAGGGCCCAGTCCTGAGGATGGCAGTCAGAAAGAGATGTTGTCTGAGGACTGATCTGGTAGGAGGCAGGGCTAACATTCAGCCTGTTCATGCCTGTGTGTCCTTTCTGGTGTTCTCCCCGGTGTCTTTCCTGATTGATCCACCCCGGCCATCATGGCTCCTATTATTCTAGGACATGTCATCTGACTTTTAAAAATTATTTTTTTAATGTTTATTTATTTTTTGAGAGACAGAGAGAACACAGGGGAGGGGCAGACAGAGAGGGAGACACAGAATCCAAAGCAGGCTCCAGGCTCTGAGCTATCAGCACAGAGACTGACACGGGGCTCAAACTCACAACCAGTGAGATCATGACCCAAGCTGAGGAGGGATGCTTAAACCACTGAGCCACCCGGGCGTCCCTGTGTCATCTGACTTTTAAATCGATAATCAACATGTGATGGGAATTAACCAAGAGTGACAGAAGTACTTGTTCTCTGAGGTGTATTTATTCAGACTGAGGAGAATAAGACATCATTATTATAATGATGTGCTCAGGTAAGACGTTTGATGGAGAAAATCATGAGTTCTGTTTCTATGTTTATCCATTCTGCAAAAACCAACTTCATGTTGTTATAACATATAAATGTGCCTTGAGTTGTACATCATCGACAAGATTAGCCGCCCCTCCATGAGCAGTCTCTATCCTTTGCTTGCTGTCAAATGGCAGATATGTATTTTCCTTTCATCCTAGTGAAAGCTGGCTAGGAAATGAGTTCTCAGAGCCGACCCGTGTTGCTCTGCACACTTAGAGAGTTATTGCAAGCACAGACCAGGTGGCGTACTTCTGTATTGTTAGAGGTGCTTTTGCAAGCAGTTTTCTATCATAAACGCAAAACTAACTATGGCAGATTATGTTACTGATCATTGTTGTTATCTTATATGAATAGATGTTCATCAAAAATTACCCTATCTCAGATATTAAAATAGATATATTTAAGACCTCAGACACCTGGATAGGAGATGGGAAGCCTGGATGGGAAAAGCCTATTTAATATGTGAGGCTGTCTGCTGTGTTAGTTTATCTTTATCTGAGATATAATTTACTGAGAGCTGGTAGTGCCTTAAGGAGAATAATTAGAATCAAGACATGATTTTTAATGTTTATTTATTTTGATAGAGAGATAGAGCATGAGCAGAGGAGGGGCAGAGAGGGAGAGGGAGACACAGAATCTGAAACAGGCTCCAGGCTCTGAGCTGTCAGCACAGAGCCTGACATGGGGCTTGAACCCATGAACCAAGAGATTATGACCTGAGCTGAAGTCAGATGCTTAACTGAGTGAGCCACCCAGGTGCCCCAAGATATGATTTTTAAAAATTTATTGATATTTTTATTTTATAGTGCTTATACCAGTCTGGGTTCTTTTGTGTTCTATTAGAGGGAAAAAAATATCGTCAGGGTCCGAGCTAAAGAATCTTGAGTGAATCTTTCCTTAAAAGTATCTAGGTCCTGGGGCACCTGGGTGGTTCAGTCGCTTAAGTGTCTGACTCTTGATTTCAGCTCAAGTCATGATCCCAGGGTTATGGGTTCAAGCCCCAAGTCAGGCTCCACACTGGACGTGGAGCCTGCTTAGGATTCTCACTGCCCTTCCCCTGCGCAGGCATGTTCATGCCTTCTCTCTCTCAAAAGGAAGTATCTAGGTTTGCATTTTCATAGAGAGTACAGTTTTAACCAGTGTTATCTTCAATGCTTTTGTACAAATGTTCAATTGTGCAATTATTTGATGTAAAATGGATGCATATTGTAAGCCATATTCGACAGTCTTTAATTTGAAGTACGTTATTTGAAATCTGCTTCGAATGTATTTAGACAGTGAGTACTGAGTGCTGTGAAGGCCCATTAAAAGGTGCTTCTCTGTGCTGTATGCTCAGTGTCTCCAAGTCAGACCCTGCTGCTTCTCCTCTAATACACGCAATATAACAATCTCCCTTTAGATAATGTAACGACACTTTGTATGATGACAAGAAAAATGGGTCATTTAAAAAAATTTCTGGGATTTATCTTTCAGTTACATTGAATTCAGACTTTTAACTAGGCTGTCAGAATTACCTACTGTGATTCTAATCACGGAACAATGTGCTCTCGGGTTTGTGTGTCAATTGTGTGGGAGTTGTAGCAGTGTAGACGCTTCATAAATGCTTTGAGGTAAACGGGTGGATGAAAACAGAGACAGTTCTTTACAGGAAGGGTATTAAATGGCAGAAACTTGCATCTCGGCGTCTGTAGTTTGACATTGTTGTTACCTACAAAGTTTGTCTTATGGTCCTGGTGTGTTTCCATTGTTTACTTTAAAATTACTAATTCATTCTTGAGCCTATGCTTTCAAACTTTTGGGCATGGGTTTCTTTCCTTCTCTATCAACAGATGGCTCATGCCAGTCATGTAGATTAAATTCCAGGCATGTCCATCGCAAGAGCCAAATATTTCTACTGAATATGATTTTTTGAGGTTTGGGTTATACACTTGCGATGGAGACCCTGGGTTAGTTAGACATTGGTTTCCTAGGACCACATCTATTTCTAGCTGTCAGCCTAAAAAAGAAAAGAAAACAATAAAAAATATAGCATCATCTGTGAAGATAAGCCCATGTACATGTGTGTGTAAAAACTGCCAAAGTTTTGTTCTTGCTTTAAGTAACAACAGAAATATCCACCATCACGTCTAATGTGTTTATCAAGTGTGAAATCCTTCCTGGGTCCGTGGGATCCTTGCGTAGATGATCTAAGGTGGAAATGCTGACTGTAGCCTCTTCAATTAAAAGGGCTTACTGTCTTTATATTTTAATAGTCTGAATTTTTTAACCTGATAATAAAAATGCAGCAGTGGAGGAATGAATAATGTGTGACCGCTTGGAGAAGAGGCGAAAGTCTGACACAGGTTGAAATCGGGCTGACCCATGCGGAAATAACGCGTCCCAGGCACACGCCTGAGGCATGGTGGGGAAGTGATTATGAGAAAACAAATGAACGCTCCCATTATGTTTCCATGGATGGTAATCTGTTTAAAGGATATTGTGGATGGGATTATTATTGCCTAACTGTCACAAATATAGACATATTTCAACTTATTTTTGGAGAGTAGTTTGCTGTGTTGTTAATAGTGCTAAAAATTAACCGGCATTAAAATGGAACTAAGCTGCTGAATAATATTTAGGGCACTGTACACCCACTACACACACACACACACACACACACACACACACACATACTGGTGCGTACACAATATGTTTTCATGGAGTAAGGGTTTGGAAGTGAAAAATACATATTTTCAAAATCCTGAGGTCAAACATAATTCTGGGGTCAAAACATACTCTTGCACTGTGCACGATATATTGAAATAAATTATGTTTTATAGGTGTCAAAGCAGGAACAAAAAGCGGTGCTTAAAAATCTTGGTATTTGAAAGATAAATTTATGGCCGCTTAAATCTTGGAGTGGATAGACTGAAATGTCTTTATTTCGAGCGCTCACTGCCTGCAAAAAGCCACCAGCGTGATAAAGAGCTGTGGAATCTTCTGGAAGCCGTGGAGAAGGACCCTCTTGTTCCTGTGACTGTGTAAAAACTGCGTCCGCTCTTTTCTTCCACACCCTCCTCCACCTCGTCAACAGCCTTCACACATGTTCTCTGGCCCGGTCGCTTCGAGTCAGGCACTGACCACACGGCCTCTTGTCCTCTGGCAGAGTTCATGCATCTGGGTTTCCTTAGTGACACTCTAAACACAGGTTTTCTGCCCTTCTGTCCGGAGCTCACGGTCTGGGTGGATGCCTGGTGTGTGCCAGGCCCCCATCCCCACCCTCACGCCAGGCTCCCTGGTGTGGGCCTGCGCTCACTGCAGCCTGGGGGCTGCGTGAGGTCCCTCTCCAAGGTCCCGCCCAGTAGCCACAGGGGGCTTCTGTGCACCCCCATTCTGGATTGGCTTCAGCTTTCTGTTGCTGCCGTCGGAGTCCGTTACTCGGTGAAGAACGTTTGTCTCTGGAAAGAGGGAGCCAGAGCGCCTACTGAGAATCTTAACTGCATAAATGTGCGGCCCGCGGGACTCGGGGCCCGGAGAAGGCAGGTGGGAGGGAAAGGCATATCCGAAACTGTGTCCCTCTATTAAAACAAACAAACAAACAAAAAAAGAAAAAACAAGGGATGGGGCTGGGAAGGCAAGCCACAGAAAGAGGAATGCAGTTTTGACTGTTATCATTAAATTCTGTCCCCACTGACTGATTTCAGAAAAAAATTTATCAGAGAAGCAGTCCTGAAATCTCTGAAAAGTAGGGACTTCCGGAGGTCACTGGGAGATGGGACTCAGTAATGTTTATACTTCGTTTCAACTAAGAAAGTCACCGTGTGATCAGGTCAGGAGGACACCTGCAGCACCGGCTTTGGTCAACAGGACTTGGACACGAACAAAACACGCACAGTCATTTCCCGCCAGGACATGACATTCTGGACCAACCCCGAACGCGGGCACACGTGGCAGATGTGGAAGCTGACTCCTTCAGGCAAGACTTTTTTCCTCTACTCCGTGGCTTACTCAGGGGGCTCCCTGGGAGGGGCTGAGGAAGAATGTCTGCCGTTAAAAGCATGACAGTCTTCAAATGTGCTGGGGGTGGGGGCAGGTGGGGCCACCACTAGCCACTGCTGTTCTGAGGCTGATCTGACCAAATGCCTGGGGGAAGTCTGGCTCTCAGATAGGCTAGCGGTTAAAAATGAAGGATACAAATGTTACTCATTGTACAACGGAGGGAAAGACATCGCTCACAGGAAGTGATTATAGTTCTTTATCTTCTGGGCCCCAGTCGCTAAGGAAATTCTGACCGAGTGAGCCAAAGAAATCAGTCCCTTAGGAGTTCAGGCTAGTTAGTCATGACAGCCCGCGTTTGCTGTTATTAATAGCGACCGCATTTGCTAAGTGGACAGCCCTGCAGACCTAAACACATGCCCATGTGCCCGAGCTTGCTTGGGTGCACGTTTGAGGTAAACACAACCCGTCCTCACTTTTCAAATAAAGAAATCGAGAGCTTCAGTCTGGCAGGAAGGAAGATTCCAGTGCAGGGCTTTCCAAGTTCAAGTGCCTTTGTCCTTCTGCTCTTAGAGCTCTTCTGCTTAGACCCGGGCGTCTGTGAGCTTTCACGAAGTCATGCCAGCGCAGGCTCAGCGTGGGTCACGGTGCGCCACGCGGCTCCACTGGTCCCTGCGTGCTGGCAGGACGTGCTGTTTGCCCTCTGTCTTTAGTCAGAAGAAAAATGCCAAATCATGTTTGACTTTTACCAACAAGATTCCTTGGGCCTGGAGAAGGAGCTGCCTTCTGGAATAATGAACTCAGAAGACGTGCTTGTCTCTGGGAGCTGGAGGGCTTGAAGGAGGTCCTGATGTAGACGGATTTTGCACACTTTCATAAAGCCACTGTGTTCCTTTCTAAACGGTCATCTCAGGAACTGCTGCTTTCTCCAGAGATGGGCAGCCTGCATGTCCACTGGCGAACACCCAGTTTTACACGGGATGTCTTTTGGTGTTGGTGAGACAAAGAGACGAAAAACAAGACGTTTAGAGCTGCAGTGATAATGTAACTGACTGAACGTTAGTTTCACTGTCAAAACCAGAACTTTCCCATCCTATCTTAGGAATGAAAGCACATCCTGATTAGTAATCCTCACCAAGTTCGGAAGGTTAGAGGTGATTCAGTCTCCACGAATGTGGCCTGGACGTATTTGAAGCAGGGCTTCTGAGTCACGTGGAGTTGTGTCAAAATATGTGTTATGCTATGTTATTTTAAAAAGGCAGCTTGGAGAGAGGAAATTGAACCATCTTTTTTCAAAAAACTCTGGCCTTTAATGGAAGAAAAGGGCAGGTCATTTCCCACACATCTCACTTACTCTGTGTAATGTGGGCTGTGAGGTATTTTTACCACAGACATACTCGTAATGGGCTCTTGTATAACCTTACTTACTTAGGGTATTTTAAGTTTGCAACTTGGGCTGTTCTTGCTTAATATTTATCGATAGATGTGGTTCAATGTATGACTTATAATCAAATAAAGTTTACTATGGATCTATTTTTATCTTGACGGCTTAGCCATCTGGAGTGACGGCTGAATAGACACATGCACTGCTCTGATGAATACAAAAAATACATAATTCTAAGTGAACTTCTCAACTCTTGTCAACTCGGAAAAGCAGGAATAGAATCTTCTTTATCTTCCTGAGTCGTAACAACACGTTTGAAAGTCCTCGGAAAGTAACAAAACAGTTTTGGTGCGTCAGACAGCAGCTGGGTCAGGATAGGCTGTGAGGCTGGTTGGTAACTTCGGGGCTCAGAATCAGGTGGGTGGGGTCTGCTGCAGGCCGGCGAGGTGAGCTGGCCTCACCTGGCAAATCCACTGAGGGTTCATCATTCAGTCGGCCTGCCAAGCAAATTGTCCGAGGCTTTCCTAGCCCCTCCACAAGAACACGGAGCCAGTGAACTTCTCTCAGTAGATTCACCACGAGCCAACTCCATATTCGCCCCGTCTTAATCCCATATATTAAGATCATTGCCGTCCCTATTCTCCAGATTGCTGCTGATATTAACTGGCCGCCATACAACTCTTTGGTGTGTACCTCACCCCATCTCAGATTTGGGACGACTCGCAGGCCAAAACGGAAGGAGAAATGGTGACAGCAGGTCTTAACCAGGATTATTGGTGAGTGCTTGGAGCTGGGAACATTGGAGGTGCTTCACGAGAAGGCGACAAACTTCCCGAGGCTTCCGTTGACAGCGAAGGCAAAGGTGGCTGCCAGAATGAGGAACTCAAGATCCCCAGCTTCCTCAGAATTTGCTCCTAGAAACCCACGCCAAACTTCTAGATCCCGTTTCTTTCCAACAAATGTCCTAATTCTAATAAAAGAGACCCTGTGAATTTGGAAATTCAAATTGGGCTGTAAATCACCCACCTGCAGGATGAGACTTGGGTTTAATTTTCAGAAATCTTGGCCCTCTGGCTACAGGAGATAGGATTTCTTACAGGGTCATTCTAGAAGCTTTTAGATTCCTTATATAGACCTTAATCTGGGAATTGAAAGCTCTGAGCTCATCATTTTCTTTTCCTAAGTTAGCATAGTTAGAAGTAACCAACCAAACCCATTAAACTCCTTGTGTTCATCCAAATGTTCCCAACAAATGCCTGGCCATCCAGAACCTGGTCCTCAGTAGGCACGGAATCGCACATACACAAAAGTGAAAATCCGAGGCGGTATTTCGCCACTATATTCTAATTACCCCTTTACCACTGCAAATCGGGTCATTAGTGCCTTTAGATCTAATCAGACCAGAACCAGCTCCAGAAGACCCAGAGGGAACTCAGAGAGCTCGTCTGTAAGATTCTGTCCTTCTGGAGCCTCTATCAAGGCCATGTTCTGCATCAGTCAGGTTTACATCAGGGAAGCGTAACAACTCTATAGGTTTGTGTTTGAGTGTTTGGTCTGCAGCTTGGGAGCCAGTTAGGCCACCTCTGTATTGTTGCTGGAGCTTAGTGTCCACAGAGGGGCAGGTGGGAAGGAAGAGGGATGTGGAATAGAGGAAATAAGCAGATGCTCAAAAATACGGACTAAACCCCACGTCCTTCTTGTCACCTCTGCCCCCAGGCATGGTTACATGGGAAGTTGCAGACGTGGCCACTCTACCTAGATTGTTTACCAAATGTCCGGGAGTCTTTTCTCAGGTTTTCTGATTTCTTCAGCAAAACTATTTAATGGCTTTTTTTTTCATTTTTATTTATTTTTGAAAGAGAGAGACAGAGAACAAGCAGGGGAGAGGTAGAGAGAGAGAAGGAGACACAGAATCCGAAGCAGGCTCCAGGCTCTGAGCTGTCAGCACAGAGTCCAACGAGGGGCTCAAACTCACAGACTGTGAGATCATGAGCTGTGCCTAAGCTGGACACTGAGGTGACTGAGCTGCCGGGTGCCCCTTAATGGCTATTTTTAAGTCACCTAGAAGCATTCTTAAAAACCAGCCCGCAGGTGTTACATTTTGGTTGTTCTTCCACAAAGGTATTTCTGGATCTTTCTTGGTCACATAATCCATCACCAACAACATAATATTTGTAAAACAATGTGTGCACAGCACACAGCAGACGGGCTTCGGGCTGACTTCACATGTAAGAAGCCTCGGACCTCCCATGATGGATCAAATTTCACTACCAGGTTCACCCTGCTGTGTCCTGACCTGACAGGCACTCACCCAACCATGGAGGAATGGACGATGATGTGGTCAGTCACTGGACTGCCACAGTCTCAACGGGGTTGTCACTTCTCTACTGGGCTGCTCTTGGGAAGTCAGTGAAATGACTGAGTTGAAGATGAAGATCATGCAGCTGGTCCAAGCCTGGGGGCCTGGGAGCAGAGACCCCCGGCTGGGGGGAGGAGCCGGCCAGGACCCACACACGCACCCACTCAGCTCTCTCCTTGTGCTGGTCTTGTGTTGAGGTTAGACATCAAAAGGAGGTGATGGCCACAGACCACAGGTCTAAGTTGAGCCAAAGTACAAACACAGAGCTGCTTACTAATGATCTACAGGTAAACAGCGGGACTGGGATGGCTTCCCACTGCCAGGCTTTGAGGAAGGGAGGGTATTTTAAAATCTGCTCTAAGATAATAAGACTTAAACACAGGCTTACAGAACAGAAACTTTGCAAGCAGCGGAAACACAGAGCAGGCTCTCTGCTCCAGGGTCAGGTTACCACAGGCCTGAAAGCGTTTGTTTAGGGAAAGGCAAAAAGCATAACGTCAACATGAAAAAAAGACCCAAACAGAAAGTCTCACACTAATTGCTTAGAAGATAATTTGGGAGGGTAAAGGGGGAAAGTTGGGATTAATATTTAAACTTTCTGATATTCAGCATCTTCATAACATGTGATTAAAATTTCTCTGCTTTAAGATTCTCAAAATATACCTTTATTATGTCCTTTGAAAAAACAACAGACAGAATCCTTCCTGACCTACTAAGCGACGTGTCTCCTGTCCTGGGCAAATTTCTCAAAAACACTGATTATATGGCTTGTTTCCATTCCCTTACCATCTTCCCACTTATTTTTCTTAATTTTTATTTATTTATTTGGGGGGGGGGTTGTAGAGAGAAGGAGAGAGAGACAGAATTCCAATGTGGGGCTCGAACTCACAAACTGGAATCATGACCTGAGCCTAAATCAAGAGTCAGATGCTTAACCGACTGAGCCCCCCGGGCGCTTCCCCATTTTCCCACTTGTTGATGCCCTTACGCTTGACTTCCGAAGGTGTTCTAGAAATGGCTAGAGTGTTTGACAGACCGAATGTGGTCTTCTTATTAGAAGAAAGGGGGAAAATGGTGAAGAAGTTGTCTGTCTGCGGAGCAGCGCCCCACTTAGTCCAAAAGCCCAAGTTCAACAAAGTCAAATGTGACCGTTCAGCTACAGGTGAAATTCTGCCTCTTTGAGGCTGTACATCTGATTATTTTCGTAGTTGAAGATTCACAGTGACTTCTATACCGTACAACTGTTCCCACTTTGAAATACATGTTTTTACCCAAAAACAAAAACAAAAACACCCCCGTTACTGACATATCCTAAGGTCAGCCTGGCCCTCGTGTTAGCAAACCTGATGACAATTTCATGCAGCTTCCTGGAGCACTCAAAAGCATTTGTCACTGCTGGTGACTCTTCACTTTGTGAAACTCCGTCTTGCTCGATCTAATCCTCGTGTATCACGAATCTAGCCTCTCAACTTCCTTCTCCATCCCGTCTGTGAACAGGGGTCAGTCTCGTGCTGGCTTTCCTTAGACGAGGTCTTTGTTCTTATCCGAGGCCGTCTTCCTAGTCACTCAGGTGGTTTCAACTGTCAACCGGGCATCAGGGGGTCTGACGTACGAAAGGAGCCGGAACCACCCTCTGGAGATTGGGAAGCACCCATCCCCGCTGCACACCCATGGCCTCCGCCATGTTTCACCTTCGGTCGCTTTCTACCTCTATTAGCTTCCCGCGCTGGTCCAAACCTGCCCTCATCTCTTTCGCCAAACCCCAAACAGCTACTAACTCTTGTCTTTGTATTCATTCTAATGACCCATTAATAACGTCATGCTGTATTCAGAAGGATTTTCAAGATGAAAATTGTTACTATGTGACCATTCTTCCAAAATCTTCTGTTATCTCCCTTTCTTTATAAAAACCACAAGGCTGGTTATGGCCCAGATGCCTCTCGGGGTCTGATTTTTGTCTTAAAAGGCTGTGCCCTTCTCATTCCCCCTTTTCTTCTTGTTTCACATACTCTGCTCTTTTCTGGTTCCTTCCAGGTGCCAGCTCTCAGAAGATGTCTGCACATCAGCTCTCTGCACCCGATCCCCAAAGACCCCCTTTCTGGTTGACTTCACACCATCCTTCAGACCCAAGTTCCTCAAGGAGGACACCAGCCGCCCTCTAGTCCAGCTCAGTTGCTTGTCTTCCTTGACCTGGGTTTTTCTCTTTCACCTCCATCTCTGACCATCCTTCCCCAGCGCTGTGCTCTCAGGCACCAGGATGCCTTCAACCCGCTGGAAGGCTTTCAACGGATTGTTGAGGGGCACCCGGGTGGCTCAGTCAGTTAAGCATCTGACTTCATCTCAGGTCATGATCTCACAGTTCGTGGGTTCGAGCCCCGCGTTAGGCTCTGTGCTGACAGCTCAGAGCCTGGAGCCTACTTCGGATTCGGTGTTTCCCTCTCTCCGTGATCTTCCCCTACTAGCACTGTGTCTCAAAAATAAATAAACATTAAAAAATGTAAACAGAATGTTGAGACCTATCCCAAGAGTTTCTGGTTCAGCAGGTCTGGGGTGAGGTCTGAGAATCTGCATTTCTAACAAGTTTCCCGTTCAAGGGGCTGATTCAGGGACCGTACTCTGAAAACCATTGCTTTGAAGGGATCTACACTTGATTGTCTTTTTGCTCCGTGTGATGACTATTTTGGTTTATCAATATCTCTTCAGTGTAGTATAGTCTCCTAGGACAGATGTTCAACAAATGAGCTTTTGATTGAATGATTATTAGAAAGAATAATTAAACTATAAATCATTTGCTATAGTAAATAAAATGAACTGCTGAGCCATATGTAATAAATTTACCTAAATCTTAAGCATATTAGCTCAACCAAATATTTCCATTCCCTTACCTATTGTGATTTCTGCTTCTTGTATATTTCCCTTATAATATATTTTAAACACTTTTAATTGTAGTGAAAAACACACAACATAATATTTATCGTCTTAACCATTTCTGAGTGTACAGTCTAGTCATGTTAAGTATAACACTGTACAACCAATCTCTAGAGTCTTTTCATTTTGCGAACCTGAAATTCTACAAAACCCCCCTCCCCTTCCCCAGCCCTGCTGCCCACCAGTCCCCCTCTGCCTCTGGGTCTGGTGCTCCAAGCATTCCACATGAGTGGACTCAGGCAGTATTTGCATCTTTGTGATCAGCTTATGTCACTAAGCATGATGTCCTCATAGTTCTTCCAGGTTAGCACAGGTCAGAATTTCTTTCCTTTTGGAGGCTGAATAATAATCAACATTTGGTTTATCCATTCATCTCTCAGTGGACACTTGAGTGGCTTCCATGTTTTGGCTTTGGTGAATAATGTGGCTGTCAATATGGCTCTACAAATATCTTTCATGTCCTTGCTTCCAGACGTCATGGTAGATACCCAGACGTAGAATTTCTCGGTCATATGGTAATTATATTCTTAACTTTCTGAAGGACCGCCATGCTGTTCTCTGCAGTGGGTGCCCCAGTTTACCTTTCCACCAACAGGGAACAAGGGTTCTAATCTACGCCCATTCCAAAGCATATTATTTCCTGAGGTTGTTTTTGTTAGTAGCCATCCTAATGGGCATTAAGTGGGGTCTCCCTGTGTTTTATATTTGCATTGTCCTAATGATTAATGACGTTGAACATCTTTTCACAGGCTCTTTGGCATATCTGGAGAAACATTTTCTTTAGAGAACCGTCTATTCAAGTCCTTTGTCCATTTTTAAAGCAGTTTCTTTCTTTCTTTCTTTCTTTCTTTCTTTCTTTCTTTCTTTCTTTCTTTCTTTCTTTCTTTCTTTCTTTCTGCTGTTGTTGTTGGTCCTCTGTGATATTTTAAAAGTCCTAAAATTAAAAAGTAGGTTAATGGGCATTGTCCTTTCTCAGCAATAAATGACCTTTGCAGATTGTATATACCATTGTGGATAAATGTCTTTTATCGAGAAATACTGAGGAAAGGGTATTGTGTTTATAAGTGGCTACTTCATATTGATTCTTTCATTGTAGCCCAAAAATCTAACCAGCTGTCCTTCTGTAGACTATGGTGGAGGCACAGGTAGAGGGGGTGGTGGGATAATCCTTTGTTCTATTCCAGGTGCGTAAATCCAAGATGATCATTTTGGGCTGTTTCAAAAGGTACATTCTGCTTAAAATATTGTCCATCCCTCCATCTGGTGTAAAATGCAAAAGAAGGAGCTCATAATGGGTTGATGGAAATGAGCAAATAGGCTTGAGTGTCAAGAGAATGTGCTTAGTAGAAAAAAGTCTCCCTGTCTCCTTGCCTGGATCTCTCATTCTTCTTGGTTCCAGTGTCCAGTTGGCCTATAATTCCTAGACTTCCTGGTGATTAAGTTCTTCTGAGTCGAACATGAGTCAGTAAAATATAAACATATGAGAACATGTTCAACTTGTACTTAAAAGGAATTATCTTTCCTTCTGGTAGGATGTAAGGTGCAGAGACTAGAGCACCTCAAGGAGGTCCATGCTGAGGGTGGCAAACTGCCTGACTCTGCTGGTTGTGGAGGCGAATCCTTGTTGCAGAGCCTGTCTACCCACCTGGACTAGCCCTGGACATAGAAGGAAACCTCCATCTGGCACGAATCACTGCAAATGGAGGGCACCTTGTTACAGCAGGTTGCCTCATCCTACTCATGCATTCTTCTTTGCTTTTCATCGTACACTTGCTTAAGTCACTTTTCAGATACAAACATGACTTATTTGTTGAACTAGGTACATCTCACTGGAAAGTACAGACCAAAACATTCAATATTTTGGTTGAGAAAGTCGAAATCATGTGCACAGGAAGCTCATAAGCGAGGAAGCTTATTACCAAGAGCCTATTTGTCAATACCAAGTATTGACAGGCTTGGAAAGCAAATTAGAACCTTCTAGAAAGTCAGAGAAGCTTGGAGAACAGACGGACAGAAGCTGGAGTGGCCTTTGCAAGGTTCTGAGAGAAGGGACGTTGAGTCAAATATGAAGAGTTGTTACGTGTGTACAAGGCCGGGGGACCCAACCTGTCCCTGGCACAGGAGACAAAGAGATTTTCCACCTGAAGTGTCTCTCCTTTCTCTGTCTCTCCCAGAGAGAGGAAGACGCTTCCAGGCTAACCCATCTGGGCGGCCAGTCCCTGAGATCTAAATGCTGAAGATTGGACACGAGACCTGGTGGCATGGAAGATTTCATGATGGCGCCTCTGGGGGGTTTGCATGTGCCTGCGCTTAGAGCCTTTCTCCCTGGTTTATCCTGCCAGCATCCCCCTGCCCTCCATCTCAACTTGGACATCACGTCCCCTGGAGCTTTGCCCTGCTCTGAACCTACGTCTTGTGCCTGTCACGTAGAGGCACCTTGACTTTCCATGAAGGCCCTTGCAGTATGAGGCCTCAGTTCCCAGGTAACTGAAGGGCTTCTGGAGAATCATTAGCTATATGTAGACCTAGGCCATCTTTTGTTCAAAGAATATTCCCTGTACTTAACAGCTAGGAGGGGGGGAAGTGGCCTCAGTAAAAGTACTTTCAGTAAACGAATAGATGAATATTAGTGCTTTTGGACAAGATTAAAACAGGGTTTACAGTACACTAAGATTTATCCTAAGGTAGACAATACTGCGTGTCTTCCCAGAAAGGTGGAAATTTTTCAAATGACAAGTTGTTCTATTAACAATATGTGGTCACATGGGAAGTTAGCTAAATTCTTCCATCCTTTTTTGGGAGCTTAAAATATGAAATGAGTTCACAGAGGTGGAATAGTTTCAAGCAATGGAAGGCCAAGATTAAACTGTTCCTTATTCCCCTCTGAGAAGGAATCATTTATCTCTAGTGGAACGATCAGAATCCTGGATAAAAATAAAAATGTGAATTTTTAAAATAGGGCTCACTTTTTGAACTACTCTTCCAAAATGAATCATGCAGTTTGGCCTTTTTATTTGAACTATTCTGATGCAATTTTCCTCACACAGATGTGAAGTGTATGAGAACCGGCCCCCCCGGTTGCAGAGCTTAGGAACTTGGGAAGATCTTTCAGGCTCGGCTGAGCCTCAACTGCGGGATATGCTGAACAGATGAATAGTCAGCTCTCAGCCCTCATTTACGGGGCCAAGGGAGGGAGAAGTCACAACGGTGAGAATCCGGTTGATGTCTTCTTTGGGCTCCGTGTGGCAGCAGTGAATTAAAAAGTGAAAATGGAATGTAGCCAACACTTTCCTGTCCCAAACAAATCCCTCTCTCACTCAAGGCTGGTCCTACACCAGTCTTTCTCAAGGAGGTGATTTGGCCTGCTCAGGGTGCATTTGGCAATGTATGAAAGCATTTTGGATTGTCACAACTGGGGAGAGGCATTGCTGGCCTCTAGTGCAGAAGGCCGGGGACGCTGCTGAATGTTCTCCAGTGCCCAGGACCGCTCCCCACGATGAAGCACCATCAGGCCCAAAAGTATGAGCAGAACAGGTTGTGCAACCTTGCACTGCACTCTAGCAAGCTCCTTGCATCCTCAAGAGGCAGGAGAAGAATCTTGGTTACCTGCCTTCCATTTTGCAGTAAAGACTACACCCCCCCGACCCCCCGACCCCCGCCCCAGCATGGGCTCCATCCACACAGAAACCTGAGACCCATGACCCCCAGTTCAGTGGAAGAGCAGGTCGCAGATGACCTACTAGCGACACTTCTGGGGCCTCGTGATCCCCAGGGTTTAAGTCCACCAGGGATGGCCACGAGACATACATGTGCGGGTGATGTGACACCCAGAGGAGCTATTTCTACACATGTGACTTTTTGGCTGCTGTTCACATTCCTGTGCGTCATCTAGCTTGGCTCTGAAACCAGAGTGGGGACCATGCAGGGGAAGTCCCTGTCTGCAGTGGGAGCCGTGGCTGGGATTCCAGAGCAGCTTACTCCCTTGGCTCAGTCAGGAGGTGTTGTAGGACACTGTTCTCCTCTGTTAGGAGCTGCAGAGAAGTCAGGGGAAAGACCAGTCTCATGGTTTGTATTCGTTGGACTGCTGGCTCGGTGGCTCTGCTCAGCTTGCCTTCACGCTGTCCCTAAATGGCGCGGGACACACACACACCCCAGTCAGGGAGTTCTTTTGCTTGGCAGAGGGGCCTTAATTTGATTGCAACAAAGAACATTCCAGAGCCGAGAGATGATTTCATAGCCAGCTTGTCCATCCACATACTTGGAAAGAGATTGTGGTTAAGACACCAAACTTGCTTTTCTTTTGTTGTAGTAACTGTGCATAAGAAAGCCATTTTCCCCCAACTGAACTTGTGGGCACTGTTTAGAGGCACAGGGATTGA
The DNA here is from genome assembly GCA_004023785.1 of Mungos mungo. Lineage (NCBI taxonomy): Eukaryota > Metazoa > Chordata > Mammalia > Carnivora > Herpestidae > Mungos > Mungos mungo. Next base: position 20,047 of record PISW01013349.1, read on the forward strand.
ACGTTTACATTATGGCTGTGGATTTTAACATTGTCAGTGGTGGAACAGCGAAGTAACCCAGCCACTCTGTCCACACCCCATCCCACGTCTCTTGATGACAGAGCATGAGTGCAAAATAAGACTTAGGACCCACACAAGTAAGTCAGGTGGAAATCTACTACCATGTCTTAGCCATGGATGATGAGCATAACATGGAGGTGCTCTGTTTTCTTTTTTTTCCCTTAATTAATAATTATGTTTTAGAGCTGTTATAGATTTGCAGAAAAATTGAGTAGAAAGTGCAGTTCCCTTTCGACCGTTCTTTCCCTGCCTCAATCCCTCTGTTATTAATACCTTTTATTAATGTGGTAAAGTTAGAACAATTGATGAGCCAATATTATTATTTTTAATGGAATCTGAGCATAGTTATATAAGCATAGTAGTCACATAATATTATATTAGTTTCAATTATAGAGCAGTGATTCGATCATTCTAAACATTGCAAAATGCTCAGCACGATCACTCTACTTGCCATCTGTCACTATACAATGCTTTTTCAATATTATTATTTTTTAATGTTTATTTATTTTTGAGAGAGAGACAGAGCACGAGCAGAAGGGCAGAGAGAGGAGACACAGAATCCGAAGCAGGCTCCAGGGCTCAAACCCACAAACCGTGAGATCATGACCTGAGCCAAAGTCGGACGCTGAACCGACTGAGCCACCAGGGGCCCCTGTTATACAGTAGTATTGATTGTATTTACTATGCTGTACTTTTCACTTCTGTGACTTATTTATTTTATAAGTGGAAGTTTGTATATCTTCACCCCTTCACTTATATTGCCCATCCCTTCAACCCCTCTGCTCTGGCAAACACCAATCTCTTCTCTGTATCTATGAGTGTGTTTCTGGTTTTTATTGTTGTTCTGTTTTTTTCATTTGTTGTTGTTTTTTTTTTTTTAGAGTCTATATGAAAGTGAAATCATGGAATATTTGTCTTTTCAGTCTGACTTATTTCATTTAGCATTATACTCTCTGGCTAAGTGAAGATCTCATGTTGTCACACCTGTCAAGATCTCATATTTTTCATGGCTGAATAATATTCCGTTGTGTGTGTATTCCGTTCCACATCTTCTTTATGCATTCATCGATCAGTAGACACTGGAACTGCTTCCATACCTTGGTTATTGTAAATAATGCTTCAATAAACACAGGGATGCACAAGTCTCTGAATTACTGTTTTTGTTTTCTTCAGGTAAGTACCAGAAGTGGAGTGGCTGGGTTGTATGGTATTTCCATTTTTAATTTTTTGAGGAACCTCCATGCTGTTTTCCATGGTGGCTGTATCAATTTATACCCTCAACACCAGTGTGGGAGGGTTCTTTTCTCTCTTCATCCCCTCCAACACTTACCTGTATTTCTTGTCATTTTTTGGTAGCCATTCTAACAGGTGTAAGGTGATGTCTTGTTGTAATTTTGATTTGCCTTTCCCTGATGAGAAATGATGTTGAGCCTCTTTTCATGTGTCTGTTAGCCATCTGGATGTCTTCTTTGGAGAAATGTCTATTTGGGTCTTCTGTCCATTTTAAAATTGATGATTTGACTTTTTGATACCAACTTGTATGCGTTCTTTATTTATTTTGGATATCAGCCCCTGATGGGATATATTATTTGCAAATATCTTCTCCCATTAAGTAGGTTGCCTGTTCATTTTGTTGATGGTTTCGCTGTGCAGAAGTTTTCCAGTTTGATGTAGTACCAATTGCTTATTTCTTCCTTTGTTTCCCTTGCCCCGGGAGACATATCTAGAGAAATACTATTAAGACTGATGTCCAATAATTGACTGCCTATGTTTTCTTTCAAGGGTTTTATGCTTTCAGGTCTTACATTTAAGCCTTAAATACATTTTGAGCTTATTTTTGTGCATGGTATAACAAGGTAGTTTTTCAGTTTCATTCTTTTGCAAGTAGCTGTCCGGTTTCCCCAGCATCATTTGTTGAAGAGACTGTCTTTTCCCCATTGTATAGTCTTGCCTCCGCTGTCGTAGATTAATTGACCGTATAAGCATGGGTTTATTTCTGGGCTCTCTGTTCTGTTCCATTGATCTATGCGTCTAATTTTGTGCCAGGAGAGCCAGTATTATTGATGATACATTGTTATTAACTGAAGTCCATAGTTTATATTAGGATTCACTCTCTGTTGTGTAGACTATTGGCTTTGAGGAATGTAGTCGCCCGTGCAGTGTCCTACAGGGCATTTTCACTGTCCTAACCACGCTCTGTGCTCCGCCCATTTATTCCTCTGCAACCCCCCAAGCCAGGTAACCACTGCTCCGTCTCCTGTCTCTATAATTTTCCCTTCCATTTTCTTTTCAGTGACAACTGGATCCTGTTCTTCCCACATCCGTGACCCCCCACCCTCTCCTCCTTGTGAGCTGCTGACTTATTCATTCTCTTTCCACACTCCCCTCCATGTTTATGAGAAACTAGGGGCTCTTTCTCCTGTTTCTGTCTTTTAGACTCAGCTGCAGATGAATCATTTCAATAAAGAAATGTTCCCATGTTTCTTTCCTCTTCAGAGATCTCCAGTTGTGTGACTCTTGTCCCCAGAAGAAAGCTAGAGGCTTTCCAAGGACAAAGGAGTCAAGGTGTCACGTTTCTGCAAGCTGCTTCCCTCTTCTCTCTTACTTCTTAGGATGTCCATCCTATGCCCCGCCCTCCTCCCTACAGGCGGTTCCAGTTTGGTCATGTAAGCAAGTCAGCGTTCACCAAAGGGACACATTTTCCTGCTCATTGGATCAGGTCCTGGTTGGTATGTGAGCCACGTCATCTGCTGTGACAAACGGACACCAATAGTTCAGTGGTTGAATACGGTAAACACTTTTTCTTCCTCACAAAGACATCATGTTAGCATTCCTGTCGTCAGGAAACCACATGATGCTCAGGGCCCTTGTTTCATTCCACCTTGTGGCTCTGTCCTGTCCTCTACATGCTGCTGGTGAAACTGACAAAGAAACCTAGAAAGACAAGCCCAGCCTGTGTGGGTTTGCCCAAGTGACAAATGTCATGTGGGTCCCTATTACCTTGGTTAGAGCCATCACATGGCCACTTTGCCCTTGAAGGCAGGCTGGGAGATGTCATGTGAAAAGAGAGGTAAACCGAAGTTTTTGTCTGAGCTGCCACGGGGAACACGCAGCGTCAAAAGTCTATAAAAATAAAGAAAACTGAGATGAGGCTGATCTATGTAATCAAAAATAAAGACTATGGAGATGTTGGGAGGTTGAGGGGGACACTGACATTCCACAGCTGGTGGAGGCCAAGGAGCAGGTGCGCCTGGTGCGGTGGGACGTGCAAATTGGGTGGTGGGGCTGTGATGTGTCTTTGGTTGACCCGGGTGGTCTTTATACACAACTTGTTCACTTTCCTGTAGGTATTTTTACTTCAGTAAAAAGGTTAATAATACACACACACACACACACACACACACACACACACACACATGAGTCACCTTATATTTGATAGTTTTTCAAATACTTTAAAACTAATTAAAATTTTCAATTATATACAGTATTGTATATGCTCCTGCTTCAAAAATGTACCACAGCCATCCTGGGTCACATGACACCTCGCTTGTGATTCTGGTTACAGATCCTGCTGAGTCCCATGTTTGGATTGTTGATTTTCTCTTTTTGTCCCCTCTTCTTACGATTTCTATTTTCCCCCTCTGGCTAATAAATACTTATTAATTTTAAACACTTTATTAAACATAATCCTCCTTATGAAGCCTGTTCTGACAGAATCGACGATTCTATTGTTCATGCTGAGTCCCACGGCCCTTCAGGAGACTAATCTGATGGCATCTCTGAGCTGGGAAGCCCTTTTGATGGTAGAGATTATGCTTAATCATCTCCTTATCCCTGTTCCCCAGAGAACACAGTAAACACTTACATAGTTCTTTGTTGAATGAACGCAGGAATGTGACACTGTGTGATATGATTCTGGATCATCATTGAGTGATTGTCATATTTTACAGTAAAAACACATGGTTTTAAGACTATAGAGTATAGTCTAACATCACTTAAATATTTGCCAAAATGAGGATATTCTGAGGTATCTAGTTAATGTTTTTAGTTTGGGTAAAGCACCAGGTTTCAAGTACTTGTCTCCTAAAGAATATTTTTGTGTGACTTAGTGTCTATTTTCCTCCCCATTAGTTATTTATGTTTGCATAATGTAAGTTATGTTATGCAAATAGTATAAATTTAAAAATGCAACTGCCATTGTTGAATTAGGAAAACCCAGACATGAATCTGAGCTTTATTCAAGCGGTGTGACTTTGGACAAGTACTTGTATTCAAGCCGTGGTTTACTCATCAACAGAATAAAGAGTTTAATTCATTCAAATTAATGAGGTCTGTTCTATGCACTGACTCAGGAGATTCTCAATAAATGTTAAGTGCTTACCCATTTCCTCCATCTCCTTAAGGAGAGTTCTGAAGTTTACCATAAATGTCCAACTAGGAAAACCTGTGGCTTGCTATTTCTGTTCATTTTCCCTGTTTCTCTATTTTCAAGAAAAATACCCAACCTAAACTTTCAACTTAATTTATGCCACTAACTTGTTCAGTTGGGGCTGGGGCTGGGCTGATGTAAACAGGATACTTTTCAGTCTCGTTTCATTTTCCCAATTTGTGTTACATGTTCTTGGTGGCACATCATTTGAGAAATGTCCCCAGCACAAGCATGACTGAGGAACGGTACACGTTAAGCAGGGACACTCGGTCCCGTCCCTTCCTTGCTGCATTCAGTAAATGCGGCATCACAAACGCATTGATTTGGTAAAGAAGGAGCAGAAATGGATGTACTCATTGGTCAGCTCAAGAGACCTGAACCCAGAGTGATGGCGAGCCGTCTTGCCCATCCCGTCCTCACCAGTTGGCTCTGCACTTCCCCCTGCCCTGTGCTCTGTTGCACGAGGACCTTCTTCCCAGGGTTGCCCTGGAAACGCCCCTAGTCCAGCTCCCCACGGCCCCCCTCTCTGCACAGCCCCACCTCCGGGACTGGTCCCCAGTGCTCAGAAGCCCCTCCTCTGCCTCCAGCACGAACACCCTCTGCAGGGCTGGGTCTCCCTGTGGGATCCCCCGAGCCCCGCTGTGACACATCGCCCTTACTCCCTTGCCAGTCGGCTTCTCCCAGAAGAGTTTCTGTAATAAATATCTGCCCTAAACCCTCCTCATCCCAAGGTCTGCTTCTGGGACAGTTCAAGCTAAGACGAAAGCGTAGCAAGAAAGGAAAAGGGAAGAAGTTAAGGTGAGGCTCACAAAATCAGTGCAAGTGAAAGGAAGAGACAATACAGGGGTCCACACAAGGAAGGCAGGTGAAAGTCTAGAAGCCCTTACAGGACTCACCCCGTTCACTGTGCTGGGTGTGAAACTGGGGGTGCGGGAGGAAGCTTGATTCTCATGAGCTGACTATATAGAATGCCCCCCAGAGCACAAAATGAGCCTTTGGGGAGATGCTGGGAATCACAGATGGGTGTGGGCAAAGGTTGAGCTCCTGCCGTGAAAATCTCAGGGCAGCTCAGGTAAACAGGAGGAACAGCGCTACCTGACGTCCAGGCAGGGCCGACTACCTCTGTTTCTCACAACAGACTTTTCGAAGACAAGAGGACACTTCACTGTATAAATATTTACGTCCCTTTGTGCTCAGCACACCTTGCATAGAAACGCTGCACGAGACAAGCTGAATACATAAGACCTTAATAAGAACGGTCAGGGCACCTCTTTTTAGAGTAGCAATGCTTCCCTGGTGTGGCGGCCAGCGTGTGTCTGTGGGAGCTGAGCGGTGACCAAAGACATTACGTTCCTTCTTCTATTTTTAGAAGGACTGAAACATACCCTCTAATTTCAAACCATGCTTCAGTTCTGACACATACAAATACAGCCATTTACTACTAGGTGTGTGTCGAGGAAGAATAAGATCGCCCTTTCGTGGTCTGAAAAGTAAGTTTTATCTCTCAAGGGAGAGGGACGTAGGTCCGGGCGGGCGGGTATGCGGACAGGCTTGGGTGTGGGGTGTCTGGCATCCAGCAAGTATAGCCAGTGTCATGCGAGGTATGTCAAAAACAAACAGAGAGACCCGCAGAGCAGTGACCCGGCGATATTTCTGCAAATAATGAGAGGCTTTGAAAATTTTTAAATCATAGCACTGAAAATAAAAGCATGCATTTATCTAATAAGGTGACTGTTTTATATAAAAGGTTAGATAAATACCTCCAGTAATAGAAACTAACACGAACGTCTCTGAGGGAAAGGAGAGTCAGTCTGCTTAACTGTACTTGGGTTTGCAGCTGGAGGTCCCTTCTGGGGACGCCCTCCGGGCTGGGGGTCGGTGAGCGACCATGAACGCCTCTCCTTTACTCTCGGGGATGTCAGTTGCCAAAGTTGGAATATTTTTAGTTTTGGGCCAGTGGCTCCTGGAGTCAAAACCCTAGTCATTTATCCACAGTCCTCCAGGCGAGGCACGGACCGAACAGGTGGAGAGGCCTTCTGTCCCCGAGGCCACGGTTCTCGAAGGAATGGGATGCCCAGAAGCAACGGAGGGGCCCAGGAGCAGATAAGACAGAGTCACCTTGTCATTATGGCTGTGGTTATGATTGTCTCTGGGTCCAGGAAGCTCCTTGCAAAAGCACCAGCTCCGCTGTTTTAAAATAAGGTCTCTCAGTGCACTGATCTGCCTCACCAGGCATGCTGCAAATGAGTGAGTGAGGGACGTGTTTTCCTGGTTAACTGCCACGCTGCGTGGACGGTGAGGCCTCCCTTCTGTGCCCCCCC
>PISW01013350.1:0-26837 GCA_004023785.1 Mungos mungo
TGCCTGACGTTGCCTGCTAGCTAAGCACCCGTGAGCCAATTAAAGAGCACCACGCCATGGTTATGCCCTCCCACTTAGTGGAGGATATAAGGAGGAGGGGGAGGGAAAGAAGGGGAGAAGAAGAAATAAAACCCACGTCTGCAACGAATCCCGGTGTCACGTCCTTCCTTCCCGCCGGCGGGTGAGGGACTCCGACATTTATCTGACGATAAATGGTGTGGACATCTTTTCATGTGTCTGGATGTCTTCTTTGGAAAAGTGTCTATTCATGTCTTCTGCCCATTTCTTCACTGGCTTATTTGTTTTTTGGGTGTTGATATCAAATATCAAACAACAGTTTTCTGTTGGGCAAGCCCCCCGTCTATGATACTTTATTATAGCACCCCCAACACAGTCGCTTAAGTGGCAAAAGATGGAGTCAAATCTTTTCGTTCAGGGAACAAGTGTTGAGTGTTAAGCACATGAAAACGCCACAGGCTCTGGTCCTACGATGATGGGTCCTCATGAGGTCCTGTCCCCAACGTGTGTGCTCTCAGCATTTGGGAGGAGACGAGCCGCCACATTTTGACACAAGGAGACATGTCTCAAGAGGAAGTGCTGTTAAAACCCTATGAGTACACTATTTAATTAAAAAAAAAAAAAAAAAACCTATGAGAAGTAACAGGAAAGAAAGAGTGGCTTAGTCCAGGAATGAGGATGGATGCGGCAGGGGTGGAGGGCAGGCAGGTCTGTGAAGAGGAGGTGGGTCTGACCACGTGGAGATGAGAAAGGTTGCCGAGGTTTGCAGGGGTGCAGACCCGTTCCCAGGAAAGCGTGGTGCTCTGGGAACAGCTCCCAAGGACACTGCTATGGCCATGGGACGTCAGGTAGGAAATGCCCACGCACACCCTACAGAGATGTACAGATGCAGCAGGGCATGGGGGAAGGAGGGGGTCTGCCCTCCACTCGGGGCTGCTGCGACAAGCCGGGGCCCCCCAGCCCCCCTCCTGCCCTCTCTGGGGCCCCGGGGAGGAGCCCCGCCCGGCAGAGGTCACTCGGCAGCTCCTCAGTGCCACTAGCTCCTGCGTTCTCAGATGCTTCTGTGGTCCGCACAGGACATCAGCCTATAACATCTGTTTTTCTTCCTTCTTTTTAGATTCAGTTCCTTGCAATTGGTGCTTAGGACCCTCCATTTCTCCCAGAGTCTGCCCAGTAGTCCAGGTCAGGCTCCAATCCCCCTTAGCCCCATGCTCTGTATTTGCAGGCTACGCCCTTCCCCCCCTGCTTCCCGATCTCAGTCCCAGCCAGAAACTGGATCTCATCCGGGGCAGACACTTGGCCTCTCCACGCCCCCTCCACTTCCCTGGGAAGGAAAAACGGGTGTAGTAGGAGGCAAGTGTCTACGTATAGTAGTTCCTGTTGTCCAAGTAATTCAAAGAAGTGAATCACTGAAATAATAGTCAAAGTAGCTTATCTCTTCAGGCTAATGTGCAGTGCTATTTCATAAGTCTGCTTTTACGTAATTAGGTTCTGGTGAATTCCATGCACTGGGTTGGCTGGTTTTTTCCAACAGTGTCATTGGACGTTTCCCTTGAAAGTTGCCGATGGGACGCTGTGGTTTTACAAGAACACGGTGTCCGTGCTTCCTGGGAGTGAACGTTGATGCCACCACTTGGCCACGACCACTGTCCATCAGCACAGACATTACGGCTCCGAGTAACTGGCCTGATGTATCCCTCAGTGTTTTAGGGGGAAGGGACTAGTGTTGGGATGATGAGGTAATTTTTATGAGATACTCTCCTTCCTTAACATCAGCCCTGGGCTTTGAGAAGGAAACAGTCATGTTCTTTTCCATCAGGAAGGCGCTCTTATTCACACCCTTCGTCCAATTTTAGAGGAACAGCCTTTCCACTGCTACAGCGGATTTGACAACCCGTTGGAGTCTTGTTCTTATTTCTTTGTTTACCAGTGGATGCTCGCCCACTGTAGTGCTTATGTACACCGAGCTTGGTTTTGAACTGGGTTTTGCTACAGCATGCAAGACACGAGCCTGGGCGTAAGTACAGTGAGTTCTCTGCTTGGTAATGGAGTCACTCGGTCACGCAAGTTCTTTCTGATGAGGGAGAGTGAAGTTCACGGGCGCGAGGTGCTTCTTACCAAACGTGCATGGACACCAAGGGTAAAGGAAGAGCGTCAAGGAGCAGACTTTTGGCACTGACGCCGTGAGCGCGTGAAAGCCAGAGTTTCCCTTGGGCGTGTTTCCAAACCATTCTCTACTACCTCACGAGTAGAGTTTTGCATTTGAAAAGCTGCCATCGCAAACCCTTAGTTTTCAAGCCGTTGTAAAGTGTTGTGGAGAATGTAGATTTGTGGTTGGGATATCGGTCACACGTGGACAAGCCAACTGACGTTTTTCATAGGGAGAAACCATTGGCGCCTCCTCACGTTCCAGTCTGAGCCGGAAGATCAGCTTTCCGTAAAACCTCTTCAGCGAGCAGCCACCATCCGAAAGACAGTGTTTCCCATCTGCTCGAGGGACGTGCGGTCAGGATAGAACGTCTCTCGGGAATCTTGAACGACGCAGCGGCCAGCTGTCCGGGTTGTCACCGAGTACTTGCAGCGATGAGCCAGACCCCCTGACAGACGTGAGACACGTCACACGTGTGACGGGAGGGTTGAGGGTCACATGTACTGTTCATTCCCCTGTGCAAGACCGCTGTGGTGTCAGCAAGACTCCAGGCTGTGTCTTTGAGAGGGATTAAAGAAAAGTGCGTTTCACTCATTCAGTAAAGCAGCTCTTCATTTAGGATCTGTAGGAAAGAGTGTATGTGGCGCTGTGGAACAGGGTTCCCGGGAGGCCCTTGTCTTTCACTGGGAAGGGGACAGTCTCTGCTGGGGACCACCTGGGTGACACGGTCAGGAAATGCATCATCTTGATGCAAGTGTAGCAAACATCCTGGAGGCACTGTCAGGCAGGGACATGGCAGGAGACTAGTCCGACTCGCAGTGATGGGGGGGAGGGGGTTCCAGAGACCGTCAGGAAGGACATTTGCAGAGGTGAGGGCGGGGCTAAGGGAGCCATCAGAGGTGAGGCACCAGGGAACAAGAACCTGAAACAGAGCGAGCCCTGAACTAAGACGGAGCGGAAAGTTCACCCCGGGCGACGGGGTGGAGGCGTCGTCCCTGGTGGAGGAGGGCGGCCGGCTCTGCCAGGCAACCTGGGCACAGCCAGGAGAGAGAGCCCCACGACAGAGCCCCTGGGCATCCTTTCCTCCATCTCCGTGGGCCTCCCGTCAGCCAACCTGAGGTCCCCGGCGAGGACGTCTGGGGGATGCGGTCTGTGGGCGTCCAGGGACGCAGAGTCGGGCAGAGAAGGGGGCGGATGACGAGGCACAAAGCGTTGCAGAGAAGAGGGGTGGCCTCATGGAGAAGAGGCAGGTACCCCTAGAGGCCTTCGCTCCGAAGGCTTCAGGAGGCCCGGGAATCTGCATTTTCACACGCGCCCAGGGGTTCTGACCCAATTCCATAGCATCCTACCAGCTTCTTTTCTCCTTCTGTCCTAGAGACTAGATGATGAGTATTTCCTTGGTCTGAAAACCTTTGGGTAACTGTATCCGGAGCTCAGGGCCGGGGCCGTTTTCCTCAGATAAGCCGACTAATTGCCTCGGCGTCCCTTCATAGGCCAGCTTTCCAACAACATTCACCATGTCACAGCTGTCATCGCGTCCTCTATCACACGATGTCAAACAACTATTTCAGGTTCTCCTTTCATGTTAACATGTGCAGGGTTAAAACGCGTGTTGCAGGGTCTCCTCGGTCTATTTGACAATGGTTATTTTTTTAAAGTAGTTTATTATCAAATTGGTTTCCATAAAACACCCAGTGCTTCTCCCCACAAGTGCCCTCCTCCATGACCATCACCCCCTTCTCCCCTCCCCCTCCCCCTTCAGTCCTCAGTTCGTTTTCAGGAGTCAACAGTCTCTCACGATTTGTGTCCCTCTCTCTCCCCTGCTCTCTTTCCCCCTTCCTCTCCCCATGGTCCCCTGCCAGGTCTCTCCTATTAGACCTATGAGTGCAAACATATGGTATCTGTCCTTCTCCGCCTGACTTATTTCGCTTAGTATGACACCCTCGAGGTCCATCCCTTTCCTACAAATGGCCAGATTTCATTCTTTATCATTGCCGTGTAGTCCTCCATTGTGTATATACCACATCTTCTTGATCCACTCATCAGGTGATGGACATTTGGGCTCTTTCCATGACTTGGCTATTGTAGAAAGTGCCGCTATGAACATTGGGGTACATGTGCCCCTATGCATCAGCACTCCTGTATCCCTTGGGTAAATCCTCAGCAATGCTATTGCTGGGTCATAGGGGAGTTCTAGCGATAGTTTTTTGAGGAGCCTCCACACTGTTTTCCAGAGCGGCTGCACCAGTTTACATTCCCACCAGTAGTGCAGGAGGGGGCCCGTCTCTCCACACCCTCGTGCCCCCTCCCTCAGTCTCTGGCCCCCGTCTCACTCGCAGTCATCCGTGGGGCTGATACCAATAAGGGGTCAGTGCGCACACCACTGCTCCTGGAGATCAGAAAGTTGTGGCTTTTAAAGAGAGGACTTACATTCCCTACTTCTCCGCCATCTTGCCGGCTCTCTATTTTTTTTTTAACGTTTTACCTGTCACAACCACTAGGGTGCCCTCGGGGCCTCCCAGCTGCCGTGTACAGAGACATTGGTCGTGAAGTAATAATTTGAACCGGACGGATCAGGAAACCAGTGACCCGAATTTTGTTTAGGACCTGAGCCCACCTGCCGCATTCCTGACGCGTGCGCCAGCCAGGAACCTGACGTGCGCCAGTGCAGACGCAGGACTGGGTCTGGTAGGACTTCCTTGACAGCGTGCCATCTGAGAGCTGCTGTGAAAGGGCCGCTGCAGCCTCCGTTTTCCCTGTCCTTGCGGGACGGTTTGGCGCACAGTGTGGCACCTGAGGGCCTGGGACCTGGTCATGGTCGTCCTCCCCCCAGAGTCCAGTCCGTTGGCGTCACCCAGCGGGTTCTTCCTCCTGCGCCTTTGGGGTTCGGGTGCTTCACACTCTGCTGGTACCTGACCTCCAGGCCTCCCCTCCGTGCATCTCACGTTCTTTTCTTTCCCTTTCTGCTCTCTTCCCCCACCTTTCATCGGGAGCCGCTCACCTGGGCTGTGCAGGGTGGTGGCTTAGAGCATTCGCATTTTCCAAAGTGCGTCTGTCTTCTGGTCTGCAAAGTAAGTCTTCAGAGAAATGATGACCTCCCCGCCGGATATTTGCACCTCTCCAGCGTTTCTGATCAGCGCCCGTGTAGACTCTGAAACTTCTTGTCTGCTGTGGCCTTGTGCTCATGGCTGTTCCTGAGGGGACAGTTTCTTTTAAGTCCTGGATTCCAGGACTAGTAATGGCTTATGAGAGAGAGCAGTAGGGGTCCTTGAGAGAGAAACCAAGGAAGAGAGAGAGAGAGAACCAATGCCCTGCGTGTTCCTATGCGTCACCCCCACAGACAGCACCAAGGCCGACCCTTCCAGTAATTGCCATAATGGGGGCTGGCCTCACTGGGGCTTCGTCACCATCTACGTGAGGCAGGGACCACGCGGAGTAACACTTGCTGCTTGGGTCCAGGCTCAGCTTTCTTAGGCCAATTACTGTCTTCCTTGTGCTTTTAGCACCTTTATGAAAAACCAAGAGCCACCAATAAGGAAGATTGAGGAAATGAGCCAGGAAAACAGAAATGGGGACGCGCACCCAACGGGCCGACATGACGGGCATCGATGGCCGTGTGTCACTTGCTAAATGTTATTTAAAACTTGTTCTCGCCGTCTTCAAGTCATGTGTTGTCCTCCCGAATATGGAAATACAATGATTAGAAAGCTGCTTTACCATCCTGAGATATATGCACCATTGATTTTGTAATTTGTTGCTACCTTCTCCTTATAGTAAATGGTCCATGATACATAAAAGAAATTTATGTCGGAGATTTTCACGGCGAATAAATATTAGAAAGAAAATACATTGAGACAATAGACTGGAGCCGCGGGATGGGGAATCTGAGCTCGGGTTTGCATAGTTTATTTTCTCCCAATGATTTTGATAGTTGCTTTGTGACTATTTTACCTCTTAGGGCACTTGAGTCCACCTTGTCCCAGTAATCCATACCTTTTAAGGCACAGCAGGCGAAGTAACCAGACCTGGTCTTTCTCCATGCACCTTTCCTGCTATCAGTAGACACACTGAGAAATTAATGCCTGCCTTCTTCTAGAAGTTATTAAAGGTGGCCTGCAGCATCCTTCAGGGACGTGTCGCATTCGGGATGAAACACAAAATACACGGCATTGTCCGTAAGGCGGGCATGGCGCGCGGGCTGCCTTCCTCCGGCTGCATCGTGTGACTCTGCACCAGGTGCCGTGCCCGCCTCATGGTGCCCCCCACACGTGAAACCTTCCCAGCTTTCACCTGGCTACTCCCTGCACATCCTTCGGATCTGAAAGTAAATCCCATGTCCTCGGAGAGCCCTTGCCTCTCCCTTGGTCCGAAATCAAGTTGGCACCCACCCCGTCACTACACGCTCTGTAGCAGCCTGATCTGCTGGGCACAGAGCTCATCTCAGGTGACGCTTCAGTGGGCTGTCATCCCCCCCTCCTGCCAGAGAGAGTGCAGGGAAAGTAGCCTTTCCTCCACTCCTGGCCAGCGCCCACTGCCATGCACAGTTCCTGGGCACTGGACATTGTCAACGTTTCTCACCATGACATAGTACAGCAGAGAAACTACATAACGTGTAAACCTGGATCAGCCCCGTGAGCCCCCTCCGGGTGGAGAGAGGGGACACCGCCGGCACCTCCGAAGCTCCTGCACATCACCCCTCCCTGCCAGTCGACACCCCTGTCCCCCAAGCCCTGTGGCAGCCTGTGCTGTACGGACCTTCCTCTCTCACTTGTCTTCGTAGACTCAAGTGTGAACTCTGGGCGGATAGTGTAGTTGTGCCCAGTGTTCAGTTTTATATAAATGAAGTAACTCATTCGTCTGACCCATTTCACTTAAAATTGCATCTGTGAGATTCAGTCGTCCGTGCATGTGCAGATCGATGTTTTTATTGCCACATGGTGCTCCACCCTGTGGCGTGTGGCACCGTGGTTGGCAAAATAGACTTGCCGCAAGATGTCTGCTTCCCCATCTCCAGAACGCGTGTGGATGGTAGGTTGCATGTCAGAGGGGCTGAAATTTGCAGACGCATCGAAGATTGCGAATCGGTTGCATTTCTGTGGTTAATACTTTCTCCCTTGCTGTATGTCTTTCCGTTAGACCGCACTATCTGATAGTGCCGATATTAGGCCATTTTTGATGTTAGAAATTGCTGGAAAGTACGGATCTACTGAATATATCCCCTTCCAAGCCAGCTGTAGTTTAAAAACATTAGAGCTTCAGGGCATCTGGGTGGCTCAGTCAGTTAAGCATCTGACTCTTTTTTGTTTGAAACATTTATTTTTTGTTGAGAGATAGAGAGAGACGGAGAGCTGAGCAGGAGAGGGGCAGAGAGAGGGAGACATAAAATCCGAAGCAGGCACCAGGCTCCAAGCTGTCAGCACAGAGCCCGATGTGGGGCTCGAACTCGCAAACTGCAAGATCATGACCTGAGCCGGAGTCGGACACTTAACCGACTGAGCCGCCCAGGTGCCTCCTTAGCATCTGACTCTGAATCTCAGTTCAGGTCATGATCTCAAGGTTTGTGAGTTCCAACCCCACACTGGACTCTGATGGTAGGAAGACTGCTTGGGATTCTGTCTCTCCTCTCTGCCCCTCCCCTGCTTGTGTTCTCTCTCTCTCAAAATAAAGAAGTCAGCTTAAAAGAAAACTTTTGGGGTGCCTGGGTGTCTCAATCGATTGAGCACCCAATTCCAGCTCAGTTCATGATCTCATATAGAGTCTATGGGTTCAGGCTCCGCACTGGGCTCTGTGCTTCCAGCTCAGAGCCTGGAGCCTGCTTCAGATTCTGTGTCCCTCCCTCCCTCTCTCTCTCTCTCTCTCTCTCTCTCTCTCTCTCTCTCTGCCCATCCCCCATTCTCTCTCTTTCTATTCCTCTCTCTCTAAAAAATAAATAAAAGCACTAAAAAATAAAAAATGTTAAAAAATTAAAAAAATAAAAATTAAAACAAAAACTTAAAAAATACTAGAGCTTTCTCTCTGAATAATTTGATACCTAAAATAGTGACTACCTTACAAAGACCCCATCCTCTTCAAGACTCTCATGGACATGGTGTGGTGCCCACTGTCTTGGCTCCCGTTGGCTCTGGCTTCTGGCACTATCCCGTCCTGTCACAGAGGGGCCGCACTCCACTGCTGATACATGGTGACGGGCGTAGATGCTTGAGGATCGCTCAAGGTCATTGCTACATTTCACTCAGGGTTTTTGGAAAGATAACCATAGTGGTGGAAAAACTGAGCTTTCCAAGTAAAGCTACGTGTCAAATTAGCAAACTCATTATTTTGAAATTATAAACCAAGTGAGTAGTTACAATCTTCGCCTTCACCCGGGTTTTGAGTGCAGGTTTGGCCAGAATATGCCACAAAACCTGGAGCCGGGAGCGTGGGACTCCATCAGTGAGCACGCGTGCCTTCGTGGACACGGCCGCTGGCAAGAGCCTGCCCGCCGGGCCGGGCGTCTCCACATCGCCAGCGTTCGGCTCTTTGTTCCCAAGTTTTAGAGCAGCACTGAAAGCAGTTTAAGTAAAACAAGAGATAAAACATCTCCTAAAGAAACAGGAATCTCTTATTAAATCTAAGGAGAAAATTCATTCAGCCCTCAGGAAGAAAATTAAGTCAAGTAATGGAAAACAAGGGGCGCCCGGGGTGGGGGTGGGGGCGCTCAGTAGGTTAAACATCGGACTTCAGCTCAGGTCATCATGGTTCTCCAGTTCGAGCCCCGCGTCAGGCTCTGTGCTGACAGCTTGGAGCCTGGAGCTTCTCCAGATTCTGTGTCTCCCTCTCTCTCTGCCCCTCCCCTGCTCCTTCTCTCTCTCTCTCTCTCTCCCTCTCAATCTCTCTCAAATAAATAAACATTAAGGGGTTCCTGGGTGGCTCAATTGGTTGAGCATCTGGCTTCGACCTTTGACTGCAGTCATGATCTTGAAGTTTGTGGGTTCAAGCCCCACATCAGGCTTTGTGCTGACAGCTCAGAGCCTGGAGCCTGCTTTGGATTCTGTGTGTCCCTCTCTTTGACCCTCCCCTGCTCATGCTGTCTCTGTCTCTCAAAAAGAAATAAAAAACATTAAAAAAATAAAAATAAAGTGAAAATAAAATAAATCAACATTTAAAAAAAGAAATGGAAAGCCAGCAGGGACCCCTCCTTATATGTCTCTGTCTCTCCCATTCCTACTTCTCATGTGTAAACCTACTCTGTCTCCTTCTGGATCCATATGCCACGTGGAAACAGGTGCTTCCCCTTAGCTCCTCAGTTCTTGTGTTTCATGGCAGCCACTGAGAATAAATGGGAAGAGTTGGGTCCTCCACCTGGAACCCTGGAGTGGACTTCTGACCCTGGCTGGGCCATCCCTGCAGCGGAGGAGGAGAGGGGAGGGCTTGCAGTGTAGAAACGTGGCTCTGGCCCCGCAGGGTGGAGGAGGCGGGCAGTGGAGACCATTTCGAGGAGGGCACTTTTCAAAAGGCTTGTGTGCTGGGTTGGAACAGGGTAGCAGGGCAGCGAGCCCTTTTGGAAAAACAGCTCAAATTATTTTGTTGCCGCCATTAAATTGCTGGTAGTAATGGCCTTGACGCATGCTGGATACTTAATATTTATTGAGAGCCCGAGGGGATTTTCGACATTGGGAAGTTGAGCTTGGCCAGATGCTGTCCAGTGTAGAAAAATCGATCTCAAAACTGCCTGTGGGTTTCAAGGAGTCTCTGCAAAGTCGGCTGTTATCTGAGGAAGATCCTAAGATGTTGTCCCTCCCAGCAGCATGGAAAGATACAGATGTTCAATTTTAAATTCCGAAGCTCACATCCAGTGTTCCCACTGAGAGGGACTTCTCTTGGGCACGACATCGTGGGAGGCCTCTTCTGACTCTGATCAGGTCGCAGTACCGTTGCTCTGGGTGATTTATGCAACTTGACACCTTTAAAACGTTACATCAAAATAGATCCGAGGTGGACCGAGCTCCGAAGATACGAGTAACTTAACATTTCGAGTTAATTTCATAAAGGAGCTATTAAACACAGTCAATTAAACTGAAAAGCCTAAAATAAGGGAGCCCTGGTGTGGAATTTAAAGTAAAAAAAATAATGAAGAAATTTCCAGAGATATATAATTACAGTCAATAATTTGCCTGCTTCGTTTTGTTTTGATTTCCCAGAAGGGCTGACGGAGCAGGCGCTCGCTCCTGAGCGCGCAGTTGTGCTGAACTGTAGTTCAGGGCTGACAGCTACCTTCGTGACAGGCGGACAGGCTTTCAAAGTGCTGTGCCCTCAGGCAGTCACACAGAGTCACATTAGTAGAATAGTCAACCTCAGGGGCTTCCAAATTCATAGGAGAAGAAGAGAGCTGATTCCAGATCCGCCCACAAGGCAAATACAGACTGGTCGGTGGAGAGCCCGGAGACCCGGAGCGGTGTGAGGAGGAGGAGAGGTGTGAAAGGCACGGGAGCACCTGAGAGTGGGACGGAATTGGGGAGCACCATGTCCTTTCCCCTAAGATAATGGCGATTCTTAATTAACTGCCTGTCCTCAGCAGTGGGGCCTGTCAACCAGACTCAGTATCTAATTAGTGAAATCAGTAGAAGTGTTTGAAGGGTAAGATTCCATCTGTCACCACCAGCGCTGCCCCCCTCACCCCCCACAGCCTTGGCTGCCCCTGTCTTTCTGAGATGGCTACTCAGCCCGCCCCAGGCCTGCAGTCAAGGGCAGGGTCATCGGCAGGGAGTCAGCATCAATGAGTGCCCTGTGGCCACAGCCCGCATCCGCCTCTTGCACAGGCATCTCGGGGACTTCGGAGCCCCGCACAGAAGTCCCGGAGGAGGGGAGGGTCTCAGGGAGCGGAAGGCGGTCCCTGCGCAGTATCCAGGGCACTTGGCCGGACAGGGACCTCGGTTCTGCCCCCGCGGACCCTGGCCGACATCTTCAATTCCGGCTGACCCTGTGAAGCCCAATTAGCTGCTGCTTCGTGTGTCTCCTCTGGAAACGGTTTAAACCATCAATTACCTAAACTGGGACCCAGTTACATCCCAGAGAACGCCTTTTTCCATTCTGGGAGCTGGAAACCATCTTCTCGTCTTAATAGACTTCTGAAAGCTGCCTGGGTGAAGAGGAGATTGATTGGCTCAAAGATGGACTATTGTAAGAAAAATAATTGAATTCACTTCCTTCCTCCCTAGTGAGTGGGCCATCTGGTCGACCCCTCCGCCTTCAGCAAAGGGAAATAAAGTGCACAGTTGCCAGCTGTCCCCAGCAGGGCTGGCAGGGCCTAGACCTTCACTGTCACCGCGGCCCCCGGTCTCCTGCCGCCACCCTGGTTGCTCTCGCACCTGCAGCTCCCCAAGCCAGTCTCCCACGGTTGTGAGGCTCCTTTAGGAAGAAGCCTCAGTGGGTTCTGGAAATCACCTTCTCCCCCTCCCGCTGCAGCTGGAAGGGAGGCTCCTTCTGTCTTGCTAGCTGGGTGTGGCCATACTTACACTGTAGAAACCAAACGTACCATGAGGCCACCGGAAAGATCCAAGGTGGATGTTTGCCGTGTGGGGAACTTGTGATTCGTCCCGGAGCGAGGTAGCTGTGGCCCAGATCACCCTACCGCAGGGCTACGACATCGCTCTCCCGTCCTTAGAGCTCGGAAGTGGCCAAAAGGGGTGTAATTTCTCTGCGTTTACTTTCTTATTTATTTATTTATTTATTTATTTTTTAATTTTTTATTTATAGTTTATTGTCAAGTTGGTTTCCATATAACACCCAGTGCTCTTCCCCACAAGCACCCTCCTCCATGCCCATCACCCCGCTTCTCCTTCCCCCTCCCCCTTCAGCCCTCAGTTTGTTCTCAGTATTCAAGAGTCTCTCATGATTTGCCTCTCTCCCTCTCTCCAACTGTTTTCCCCCTTTTCCCTTCCCATGGTCCCCTATCAGGTCTCTCCCGTTAGACCTATGAGTGACAACATATGGTATCTGTCCTTCTCTGCCTGACTCATTTCACTTAGCATGACTCCCTTAAGGTCCATCCACTTGCCTACAAATGGCCAGATTTCATTCTTTCTCATTGCCGTGTAGTCCTCCATTGTATATACACCACATCTTCTTGATCCACTCATCGGGTGATGGACATTTAGGCTCTTTCCATGACTTGGCTATTGTTGACAGCGCCGCTAGGAACATTGGGGTGCCTGTGCCCCTATGCATCAGCACTTCTGTATCTCACTTTATAACATATCGGAAATTTGATGTGCTTTTGAGTTCTTCCCATATTTGTCTATCAAATGGCACTGAAGTATCATTTGGTAGGGATTTGCAATACATAGTAAAGCAATACCTTACGTTTTTATATGTTTCATAGATTATAGTACGCTTCCAAACACATTTGCACTTAGTCCTAACACTCAAGCATTGGATTCTCTTTGTCTTCTACCCCTTCTTGGCTTCCTTCCACCCCGGCAGCTTTCAGGTTCTCTCACTTCTAAGCAATCCCCTCAAAGTCTTCATGTGAATCTCTGCTCCTTATCATAAGTCACAGGGTGTGATAAAGTCAACAGCGGAATGGGCGGGAGAGAGGGAGTTCAGGATGAGGTAAGGCAGGCCAGGTGTGGACACAGACGGGGGGGCCCGGAGGCTCAGGAGGTCCGGCGAAATCCACCCACAGAGCAGTGTGGGTCTCTGTTATTTTAATCTGTATGTCTTCCATTTCAGTCTTACGATTGGCACATAAAATATCAAGTTCTAATCACAGGTTATGAAGATAATAACGTTCTGAAAACACCAGGTGTGTATTTAAGAAACACCAAAGAACCCAGGAAAAGGTTGAGCTTATTTCTGGTTCATTTGGTTGTGTTTATTTGTTTTCTTTTTGCCTGAGTTAAGAATAAGTGCGAGCAACAATTCTATCACTAGGGACAAGGCGATTGCCAACCCTGGACGTCAGTTTGCATTATGTCTGTGAGGACCGACTGCTATTAATGGCATCGTCAGTGGAGCTGGGCTCATATTAATGCCTTGCTTTCCGCCTCAGTCGACACAGCTTTTCTGCCAGAGGTGCCAGCAGATAATAAAGCTACTCGTTCTGAAGCAGGCGGTCTCCGTTCTTCCGCTCAGCACACAGTCCCGGAACGCCGTGGCCTCCCAAGTTCCAGGCCAGGCATCGGGAACACAAGCACACCGTGGCCACGGCCCTGAAGCAGCTCCCAGCCTGGTGACGGCACGGGCACTAAATATGTCATTGACTAGTGCGGCAGCGTTAGAGAGCAGCGTTCACGACGTGTCACGGCTGTGTGCAGATGAAGGAGGGGGACCAGACACGGCTTCCCGACCTGTTAGATGTGCAGCTGAGCCGCACAGACTTGCTTCTCACGGCCCCGGAGACTGGAAACCCAAGCTCAAGGTGCAGGCTGTAGTGTCCTATGAGGCCTTTCTCTTTAGGCCTTTCACGGTGACTTCTTGCTGTGTCTTCCCGTGATCTTGCCCCACAGATGGGGAGAGAGGAGGCCGGCTCTCTGATATCTCTTCTCATAAAGACACTAATCCTGTCCTGAGGGCTCTTCCCTCATGAGCTCATGTAACCCTGCTTCCCCCCCAGAGGCCCTCTGTCCACAGACCGTCACCCTGGGGGTAGAGCGGCCACACAGGAAATTGGGAGGGACATCGCTCAGTCCATGACGGCCAGACATCCTTCCTTCCTCTCAGCTACATTCCTGTCGTTTCTGTTCAAACGTCACTTTATTAGGAAACCTCTCCCAAGGCACCTCCCTCCAGCCCCCTTTCCTGCTTTTTTCTTCTCTTAGTGGGTTTGTCTGTTTATTGTTTGTGCCCTTATCCCTGCACTGGATAACATGAAAGGAAATACGGGAAAATGAAAGCCATTCAGCTTGCTGGGTTGATGACAGTGTAGTCTGTTTTGTTCACTGCTGTACCCAACATTCTCCCGGTAGCAATGGCAGAGTAAGACCTGGGTAAACCTGTGTTGGATGGATGGACAGATGGACGAATGGATGGATGGATGGACGTATGGATGGATGGATGGATGGACGGATGGACAGATGGGAAGATGGACGGGCAGATGAATGGATGGATGGCAAGACGTATGGATGGATGGATGGATGGACAGATGAATGGATGTACAGACAGATGGATGGGTGGGTGGATGGGCAGACGTATGGATGGATGGACAGATGGACAAATGGATGGATGTACAGACAGATGGATGGGTGGGTGGATGGGTGGATGGATAGATGGTGGAAGGTTTGTTCACCTTGTTACCCCAAATGGTTAATTGTAAATATGCTCCATTTTACTAGATCTCTGAGATGTGCATGTGGTACCAAGCAGCACAGGGGATGTATTATATCCTCATTTTCACCATTCCAGGCAAAAATATATAATTCTGCTGAGAAATGCACTACTGAAGCTAAACATTTCAGGGGATAATTTATTAACTTCTCTCGTCCTTCATGGGAAGCAGGGTCAGCTCTACTCCAATTTTCAATAAGTCAGCTCCTGCAAGTTAAGAAGAGGAAGTCAGTTGAATCTGGGGAACCAAATGAGACGTTCAGAGAAGCACATATTAATCTGCATTCTAACTCAAACCCCATCTCTGTGCTCTGGTTACACCCATGTAGAATTAAATGTGTGTGTAGGCCGTGACTAGAAAAGAAAATGGGGAAAGTGAACATTTTTGTTGTCTTGGATTAGCAAGATCATTCATGATTTCTTTCTTCCTCCATTTG
Source organism: Mungos mungo (assembly GCA_004023785.1). Classification (NCBI taxonomy): domain Eukaryota; kingdom Metazoa; phylum Chordata; class Mammalia; order Carnivora; family Herpestidae; genus Mungos; species Mungos mungo. The sequence continues at coordinate 14,908 of PISW01013350.1, forward strand.
TTTCCTATTATTATTGTTACAATGTTGTTTGTGTAAGGTAAAAAACATTACCTGTGCTGTGAAAAGTGAAATTTGGCAAATGAAAATGGAATTCAATAAAGAATGTCTCCTTTCCTGTGGGCAAAATTGCCCTGCTGTTGTTGTGTGTCGGAATCCTGCACACAGGATTGTCTTTCGGGCAGTAAGGTGCACCTGTCTTTAAGAAATGACGTCGCGATCCGGAATCACTTCCCATGAGTGGGCCGTGCTGTCAATGCCTGTTTGGTTATCTACTGCCCATTCTCCCACTCAGTAATACGTACCGAATTGATTTTCTGTGACAAATATTTTCCTAGTCCAGTGAACATGCAGGAAGCAGTCTTTGTCCCTTTCTAAAAGTCTCTGGACTCCGATTCATTTTCCACCCAGAGGAACAACTTCACAGCTCTGCATCTTTCTTTTCCATCCTGTATGTGTTCATAGAACTTTTACTGTCTTGGGCATTTTTGAGATTATTTATTCCCACCTTCCCTTCTGGGGGAGTGGACTCCAGGACCTGTAGGTGTTCACCACCCTGCTCACTTCCTGGTGGAGCCGCCCGTTCTACTGTTAGGCGATATTAAATGGTTGGGAGTTTTAAAATTGTTCTGAAACACAGCTCTACCTTCCAGAGCTGTACAGAGTAAGTCTCTTCTCTCCCATGTGATGGTTCTGGTGGATGAAGACAATTAAGTATTTGACTTTTGAGGCTGAACACTTCTTTCAAGCCTCACTTCACGTGACATGTTTTGCAAACATTTCCATCTTCTGGTCATTTCAGCAGACACTCTCTATTTCGTCTCTGACCCCATCTAGCCTAGACCTGGACGTCCCATTCTGGATGCGTCTGGGCTGGGAAAGGGCCCACTGAGTCCCAGAAGGGCTTCTGTCACTGCAACATGGGTTCAAGTTCACCTCTGCTGCACTAGTAGCTGGTCAATAAATCGACACAAGGCAAAAGTCTTGGCTTCTTTCTGCCTATCAGCTGTGACCAGTGCATCTAATAGATGTGTTTAAATCAGAGTTTAGAACTCTAATGTATTATTATAAACAAGATCTAGATGAGATCAATATCTGAGCTCATGAAGACAATAAATAAAATTACTTCTATCACCCTGGATCTTGAATAAGATTTGGTCTTGAATATTCAAATATTCTGGTTTGAGGATTGCCCTGGGATTTAATCTGAGCAGTGTTCAAGAAATCGGAGCAGTGTGCAAGGGTGTGCGAGAGACTGTGTGCACAATATTGGTCGTATAAATAGTACTGCTTCAAGATTTATGCTTTTCACAAATTTGGTGAATTTTCAAATTTTCTTTGTAAACTTGGGCTAAGTGAAAAGCTGCAGAATCAGCAAAATCTGATCACTTCTCTTTGTTATTGGCCAGTGATTTTCTCACATAGAAAACCTTTCCAGTAAGAAATGAAATCAACTCAGCACAACTTTTTGTCATTTTTAAGTGCTAACAAGCCACTTCTTAGTAGATGGATTCTGGGTAGCAAATAAGATTGGTAGAAATTTCTAAACAACTACAAAACTCTTTCTTGCTAAGACCATAATGGCCCTCAGAATTTTTCTTAGTTTGATAACCTGTACAGACAAAATTGAATATTTGCATGCCAGACAATTTATTATTTGGCATCCTACATTTGATATACCTTTATTTCAATTTGCAAAAATGTACTACATTCTAAAAAGCTTTCAGTTTGGGTGAGGCTGTATTTGAGTTTTGTGTTCTCTACTTTTTGAGGCCATCTCTATTCTACTTCATCTTGACCTGGAGTTAATACGAGTTATAATCATGGGTACATTTTATAAGAAAGAATGTTTTGTGATCTGTATATGGGCAGAAATCGCAGCAGACCCTTTCCCTTAAGACCATATGTCTTTTTTTGTCCTGGGGAGTCCCAGGTGCTCTTATACAATTAATGACAATTATTATCAATACAAACTATTTTATTTATTAATTATTAATTGATAAATATTAATCCTTTTGTATTTCAAAGGATCCAAACTTGGAATGTAAGTTATATGACCCTCCTGATTTGAAAGAAATTGAAAGCTTGGGCTCAGCAGCCAATATGCCTGATTAATCCCCTAGATCTAGCCAACCTTTAGCACACTTTCGCAACATCTCCAGATTTTTCCTCCTTTCCCTAGCCCTGCTACAGCGCAAACATGGTTCCCTGGAGGGACTAAAGTCTAGAATAGGTATAAGTGAATTACCCAGTGAAGAGACCTGGGGAATCTTGAAGCCTTGTATGAGATGCTATAGAAGGAAGAAAAAAAAAGCTCATGATAGTGAGCAGTGGGTAGAGTTTAATTAAACAGAGCACGCAGTACGTGCTAAGTACATGTTTCATCTGGTAACAGTGTGGATATAAATGAAAAGGAAGATGAGAAAGACCTGGGAGGTGGATAGTAATCATATTGGGTTTGACTCAATGGGGGCTAGTAGGTTGGCCATAACAAAGAGAGGTGCCATCGTTACTGTGTGCTCTAGGACCCAGAGTGCGTGGTGGTGGGACATTAAGTTCACAGAAGTGCTGTAAACACAATCTAATATCATATTCGTTCTTGAGATAAGGTTTTGTTGAGGTACAGGGGTGAGAACAAGACGCAGAAAGGTAGAAAAAAGAACCAATCATAACTTCAAGGGTGAGGATATGCCTCATTCACTGTTTTGTGTCTTGCTTCTTGATTTAATGGAATGTATTTATTTGGTTTATTTCATTTCCTTATTTCGCTCACCGGGTTTCTCTTTTCTGTTGTTGTTTTAGGAGCTGGTGGGGAGTAATCCTCCACAAAGAAACTGGAAGGGAATAGCCATCGCACTCCTTGTGATTCTGGTCATCTGCTCCCTGATTGTCACCTCGGTCATACTGCTGACACCAGGTACTTCCATTTATTCTTGGAAAAGCAGGTCGCTGTAAGGGGAAAAGTGCAGGGTTTTGCTTTGCGGATTTTCTTCTGAGTAACTGCCTGTTACATAATTTATTTTCCCCAGGTCCTAATTCTCACTGTGCCAGTTGTTAAATGACGTAATATGGTTCAATGAAAAAAAAATCCATTTTGTATGCTTTGAATTTATTTATATCGTTGTTGACTGGGTAGAAATGCTTGGCATATATTAAAATTCATAATTACTTACTCATGCTTGCTGAGCTTTGAGACAGTGGCATTATAAACGTAATAATTCTGTAAATCTCATGGAGTTCACGGCCACTATCTCAAGGATGAATTTTAAAAATGATTAAATGACACACATGAACTGTGAACTAAGGACCAGGTTACTTACTAGGTATTTACTCACAAAACAACAAAAGTAGAAGAAAGAGTTGGAAATCTCTCAGGAAAGAAAAAACACACAAAAATCTTTAGCAAAACCCTTCCACAGGCATGTGCACATACCTGCCCTAAGGAATGTCTCAAAATATCAGGGCCGTGGACCTCGGAGAAGAGAGAGACCCTTTGTGAGGACGCTCAGGAAGAAGGCGGTCTGTGAGGTGGGCGCGGATGGAGGGTGAGGCTCAGGAAGGCCTTGTCTGCAAGATGGATGACCACACACCACACGGCGGTTGTAGGAAGCCCTGCAGCCACATTTTATTCTCATATTGTCTTCCTAATTGTGTGAACAAAAAAACACGGCTCTAATCCTCAACAAATTAACTGTACAGGTATTAGGCCTTAAGGTGGAAAAAGAGATATCAAAATGTAGAGATAGATAGATAGATGGATAACTTTTACATTGTTACAAAAAGTAAACTACGATGTACAACCATTCCAAATCTTAAATGAAAAACATAAAGTAATCTGTACCCTGAAACCAAAACTATATAAAGATATCACAGGAAAACTATAACCAATGTCTTTTATGGAAATCGATGTAAAAGTCTCAGCTGAATCCAGCCCCATATAAAAAGGAGTATACACCATCCCCAAATGTGACCTATCCCAGGAAGGAAAATTTGGTGTAATGTGTGAAAATCAGTGTAATCCATACATATTAATAGAATAAAGGAGGAGGGAATCCACGTGATCATCTTAGTAGATGCAGAGCGGACATCTGACAAAGTCCAAAATCCTCTCGTAGCAAAACACTCAGCAAAACTAGTAAAAAGAAATGTCCTCAACCTGATGGAGACCATGTATGAACAACCCACAGCGAATACCAATCACACCTATCCAACCTAATACCATACCTAACATCATACCTGTCGTACCCAAGTGAAAGACTGAAGGTGTGTCCCTAAGATCAGGGACAGGAATAAGCAGCTGCTTCCTGCTTCCCAGGTCCTCAGTCCCCCACTTCTATTTAATGTTGCATTGGAGATTCTGCCCAAAGTAATACAAGCAGAAAGGAAATCCCCCTGACAGGAAGGAAGTGAACTATGTCCATTTATGGATGAGATGAATTGGTATATAGAAATCCTTAAGGGGCACCTGGGTGGCTCGGTCAGTTAAATATCCGGCTCTTGCTTTCTGCTCAGGTCATGATCTCCCAGTTGGTGAGTTCAAGCCCCAAACTGGGCTCTGCACTGACAGCACAGAACCCCTTTGGGATTCTCTCTCTCTCTGCTCGCTTGCTCTCTCTCTCTTAAAAAAAATAAAGAAAAACAAAAAATAAAGAAAAAAGAAAATGGTTCCACCTGTGATTATTTCAAAAAGAATAAAGTACTTCAGAATAGATTTAACAAAAGATGTACAGGCTTGTGCACTGAAAATCAAAAAATATAAGGGAAAGAAATTAAATAAAACCTAAGTAAATGGAAAGATATTTAATGTTTATGCATTAAAAGATCTAATTTTGGTAACATGGCAATACTTCCCAAATAGATACAGATTCAGTGCAGTCTTTAGCAAAATCCCAAATGCCTCTATTGGAGGAACAGACAAGCTGATTCTAAAATTCATATGAAAATGCAAGGGACTCAGAATAGCCAAAACAACCTTGAAAAAGAAAAGCTAAGGTACTTAGACTTCCTGATTATAAAACTTACTCTAAAGCTACAGTAATGAAAATATTGTGGTAGTCGTCTAAGTGTTGACAAACAGATTAATGGAATAGAATTGAAGGCTCAGAAATAAGCCCATACATCTATGGCCAGTTGGTTTTTGACAAAGGTGCCAAGATCATTCAATGGAGGAAGAGTAGTCTTTTCAACAAATAATGCTTGTAAAACTGTGGGCGCCTGGGTGGCTCAGTCAGGTGAGCGTCCATCTTCAGCCAGGTCATGATCTCCTGGTTCATGGACTCGAGCCCCGTGTGCTGACAGCTCAGAGCCTGGAGCCTGCTTCAGATTCTGCCTCCCTCTCTCTCTGCATCTCCCTTGCTCACTCTCTGTGTCTCTCTCTCAAAAAATGAATAAACATTTAAAAAATTAAATAATCCTTGCAAAACTAAATATCCGCATACAAAAGAACAAAGTTGGAACCCTGCCTCACACCATATACAAATATCAACTCAATATAGATCAACAACCTAATATAAGAGCTGAAACTCTAAAATCAGCATCCAAAGAAAAAAATAGATAAATTGGACTTCATCAAACATAAAAATGTTTGATGTCAGTAGACACTATCGAGAAGGTGAAAAGACAACACAAAGAATGTGAGAAAATATTTGTAAGTCATATGTTCAGTAAAGGTCTAATGTCCGGATTGTATAAAGAATTATTATAACTCAAAACAAAAGAGGAATCATTTAATTAAAAACAACTAGAAGATTTCAAAAACATTGATCCAGAGAAATGTATGTGGCCAATAAGTATAAAAATAGATGCTCTACATCATTAGTCATCAAGGAAATGCAAATCAAACTCATGGTATACACTTCATAACCACAAGGATGGCTATTAAAAAAAAGGAAAGTAACAGGTATTGTTAAAGATGTGGAAAAATTGGAAACTTTAAACATTATTAGTAGGAAGGTGAAACTGTTGAGCCTCTGTGGAGAACTGTAGTCTCTCAAAAAGTTAAACATAGAGTTAGTATATGACTGAGTGATTCCACTCCCGGGAATATGCCCAAGAAAACTGAAAACATATGTTCATGGAGAAACTCGCACGTGGATGTCCGCAGCACCATTATCCGTAAAAGCCACAAAGGTGGAAATAACCCAGTGTCTGTCACCTAGTAAATATGTAAACAAGTATGGACAAGTGTGATATGTCCATACAGTGGAATATTATTCAGCCATAAAAAATGAATTATCGACGTAGGCTACAACATGGGTGAAACTTGAGGACATTATGCTAAGTGAATGAAGTTAGGCACAAGACACCACATATTGTATGATCCCAGACTGGGCGAATCCATAGCGACAGAGGTAGATTAGTGGTTGTCTGGGGCTGGGGATAGTAATAAGTAACTGCTAGTAAGTATGAGGCTGCTCTTTCTTTTTTTTTTTTAATGATATAGGTTTAGAGAAGTTTTAGATTCACAGAAAATTTGAGAGGAAAGCACAGAGATTTCCCAGATGCCCTCAGTCCCCACCATGCATAGCCTCTTGGGTTCTCAGCCTCCCTACCAGATGGTACATCCGATCCAATTGGTGAGCTCATCTGGATGCATCATGACATATCTTCTGGGGATGATGCAAATATTCTGGAATTTGGTAGTGGCGATGGATCCACAACTCTGTTCACACATTAAAAATGACGGAACGGCACATATCATAAAGTAGAACTTTCTAGTAAGTGAATTTTATCTCACTTGAGCTGTTCATTGGAATGATGGTGGAAAAACTTATGAGAAAAAAACCCCACTGCTGTCATGTGGCCACATACATACTAAAGTACAGGATGCCCTGCCTACCATAGGAAGAGGTTCAGGTAGCAGTTCTGGAAAGGAGAGTGTTGTCTCTCCTTGAGCATGCTTTATGAGCACACCACGGTCGCTGGGGCACCTGGACTCAGGATTCAATACGGTGCCTCTGATTATCGGGAAGAAGTTGCTTCAGTCACTGAAATCTGACTAAGGGGGAGGGCTAGTGAAGACAGTAGTACTTGTTCTATTTTGTGATTGGCTGATGATGATTCGCCTTAGCTGGGGACTTCAGCAACCACATATTTTTAGTTCATGTAGACGGAGTCTGGTCTCCCTGAGGATTTGTGGGTACGTATTCCTACCTTTGCTTTTCTTTGAGCCAGAACTGTGCTTTATATGAGAAAATGATTATTGAGCAGCTGATTCTGCGGTGGCCCAGCAGTGGCTTTGGGACTTAGAAAGCCACAGTGTTCTGGGTAGTTTGAGTTGCATCTGCCCTCCCAAGGCACACGTGAGTGTTCGCATCACCCAGAGTCTAATGGGTCCTTCGGTCGTCACATCAGAGTGAGATACAAGGACAGCCTGGAGCTTCTTTCTCACCAGTGGTCCAGAAATGAAGCTGGGTTGTAAATGTTGTGACCAAATAAATTACGAGCCAGTCCTGGAAGTCTTGTCTCCTTGTGTCCGTGCAATGCCACACGGAGAGCTGTCCCTCAGCCTTCTCCGCTGCCCAAGGGAAGCATGTCCTAGCCTCCCAATGCAGCCACTGATGCTGAGAGTCGTTGACATTCAGCCTTTGTGCAGCGGCAGGGATGTACCATCTGCAGCAGAGAAAATGGTCATTGGAAGCCGTTGCCTCTTTGCAAGCTGGAGGCCAGTTGTTGGGGCAACAACAATGAGCGGGAAGCATCTGCTGGCGGTGAGGTTGGGGTGAACCCCCGAGTTCCAGAAAAGGCTTTCAGGAGCAGAATTTCTTTTATTCTTCTGTCAAAATAAAAATGTGGCCGAGCCCTGACTAACCCTTTGGTTCTGTTGGGCTTCCACAGCTAGTACATCATTTTCCAAGTTGTGCCGCTCAGGGATTGCATGCCGTAGGGTTAGGAGGACCAACCACGCCCCTTCCATAGCATCCTGCTCCCTTCTCTCTCTCACAGGCTTTCTGCATCTGCTGTCCTGCAGCACTGGCTTTTGTTTTGACAATGAAAATTCCCTCAAGTGGAAGAGAATGTCAAGTCCCTTAACCTGTGCCTAGCTCCAGAGCCTTCTCAAGTTCACGACCACACTGAGCATCCTCACGTCTACCAGTAGTGCGTACTCGTTGGTCACACATTAATGATCCCATCTTGGGGGCCAAGAGCCTTGAGCTCAGTGTTGGGTGAAGTGTGAGAAAGGGAGACACAAATGCTCTTCATGAGAGCTTCGTGTCCACTAAAAGAGACAGAAGGAACGCTCATCCAGAGAATGACACAATAGGGCCATCAGGAAGCAAAAACAGAACCAAAATCTTAGTCGAGGCTTGGGTAAGGCCAGCTGAGTTGTACGTATCACTGAGTCATTGACCGGGAAGACTGTGGACACGATTGGGGACAGCAGTGGCTTCCAGTGGGTGAGAGACGGATGTAGTCTTAACAAGAGGAAGGTCCTCGGGATAACAACACCCCGCACACCATCTCGGGTGTGTTCCTACCCAGCCTTGCCTCCATTTTGGTAGGCTTAGAAATTGCAGTATGTACTTTTAAAAAAAATCATCTTTTTCACGGACTACCTGTTTCTAGTCTTCTTTTCTGGTTTGTTGAAACTCAGATTGCAGTACTTGCTTTCTACTTGCCCCCAAAATTCATGCTGAATTCATTGGATTTAGCCTTTTGGTAGAAGTGTTCCCACGTGCATGTGGGTCCCCTTTCCAGCTTGTGGGAAGAATCGCCACGGAGGCCCTGTTATGGTCCAGGATCCTGGAGGAGCGCGTGGTAATCATTCTGAACGACATGCACCTTGTTCTGTAGCGCAGTCTAATTACCACCAGTTATGCACAATTTATGTTTTAAAAATCAAATTAAAAGTGTTTAAGGCAATCTTACTTCCAAAGGGACTAGCCAAATGAGGATGGGTCCTTTTCAATTTTGTCATTCATTTCTCCCTTGCTAGCCTGTGCTCTTTTCTAAATTTCTCTTTGGCGTAACAGGCTCAAAGTTACCTTTTTTTAAAAATTTTCAGATATTAAATATGTGTCTATGCTAGGTCACGCAAGGTGTATGCCTTTTTTGGTAGCTACAGGTCTTGCATTCCAATGAAAAGGACTCTGACATTCTCCAACACCACAGTTATTGTTGTAGGAGCTGAAAAACCCATCAGGATCATGTTTGCATTAAAACATCACAGACATTTGACCTTATGGATTTTCTCATTAGAGAAGACGGACAGTAGTTTCTGATGGGAAACGCCACAACACTTTCAAGCAGCGTATAACTGAAAACACTGGGTATTTGAAAGTCACAGTGATGGTAGACTTTGCGCTGAGGCCAAGCAGAGGTTACCCGACTATAAGACTCATTAGTCTTTTCGGTTAGAGCGTAACATAGAGACGGCTTTTATGGACTTCAGATTTCACAGTTTACATCCAATGTGTGTAACTGCTTTGCTAACTCTAAGCTTATTTACCTTTTTTTAAATTTTCAATTGGACCCACTAGTCTTTACAGAGAGGGAGTGAAATCTAACAAATTGGCCATCACGGCTCATGAATTGGATCCTCCTATAGGACAGAGTAGGTAGGGCACGTCAGACACTTAATCACGTGTTCTGAATGTACACCAGAGTCAAAATAAGATGGAATGACTTTGTATGGGAAGAAAGCTATCTTAAAGTTCACATTTTACAGAGCCCCTCCACTTCGGAGATGGGGCTACTAGGTAACAAAGGACGTCCTGTAATAAAATTTCCACGGGGGAAAAAATAAATAAATAAATAAAAATTCCACGGGGTTTTAAAACTGGGCTTTTTTAGGGCACATTTGGGTTCACAGAAAAACTGAGAGCCAGCACAGAGTTTTGCCAGATGCCCTGTGCCCCCAGGCACGCCCAGCCTCCCCCATTGTCAACATCCCCACTAACTGTACATGTTTACTGTTGATGAGCCTGCAGTGACCCACCGCGACTGCTCTAAGCCTGTAGTTTGCACTAATGTGGCTCTTGGGTTACGCATTCCACGGCCGAGGACAAATGCGGGGTGACCTGTTTCCCCTATTACAGTCTCCTACAGAACAGTTGACTCCCCTAAAAATCCTCTGAGGGTCTGTCTTTTCATCCTTCCCTCCCCGATAACCCTTGGTGAGGATCTTTTACAGACGCTGCGGTTTTGCCTTTTCCAGAATGTCACATGGTCGGAACCCAGTGGTAGGAAGCCTTCCCTCACTTAGCAGTGTGCTTTTAAGGTCCCTCCGTGTCTTTTCATGGCTAACAGCTCATTTCTTTTTAATGCTAAATAATATTCCATTGTCAGGTCACAGATTAATTATACATTCGCCTACTGAAGGACATTTTCTCTGTTTCCAGTGTCCTTTTCCGTTTATGAACAGGGCTGCTGTAAACATTCCTGTGCAGGCGTTTATGTGTGGACATAAAATTTCAACCCCTTGGGGGTGAACGCCCAAGCGTGTGATTGGGAAATGTACGGTCCACGTAGATTTCGTTTTGTAACAAACCGTGAAACCATCTTCCAAAGAGGCCGCACCTTGGCGTCCCCACCAGCAGTGAGTGACCAGTCCTGTGGCCACGTGTCTTCACCAGCGTTCGGTGGCATCAGTGTTCTGGATTTTGGCCTTTCTGACAGGTGTGTAGTGATACCTCATTGTGTGAAAGCCTATCTTTTTAAAAATTCCAGAACAATTGATTTTTAAACGTTGTAAACATTTATTTAAAAAATTTCAACGTTTATTTATTTTTGAGAGAAAGAGATAGAGTACAAGCAGGAGCAGGACAGAGAGAAGGAGACACAGAATCCGAAGCAGGCTCCAGGCTCCAGGCTGTCAGCACAGAGCCCAACGTGGGGCTCGAACCCATGAACCGTGAGATCGTGACCTGAGCTGAGGTCGGACACTTAACTGACTGAGCCCCCCAGCCGCCCCTTAAAAATTTATTTAAAATACACTTATATTATATTGTCTGATGAGTTTTCAAACTGAACAGGCCCTATAGCCAGTGCCCAGATCAAAACACGAAATGTCACCATCATCCCAGCCCCCTCCCCTGCCTTTTCATCATGAATCCTCCCAAAGTAACCCAGTTTCTAACATCATAGAGTAGGTCCGCATGCTTTTATAAGTTTTGCTTTTACCGTATTAAACTAATCCTGTAGGATGTAATCTTTTACAACTGGTTCTTTTGTTTAGTATAATGTTTCTGAGATTCACCATTGTGTTTTAAGATGGACTGATGCTCACTTTTTAATCTATACATAATCTATATATAATCCCTCCAACAATCACGAAGCAGCTTCACAATAATTCAATAACTTACGTATGTATCATCACAAGTAACCTACACCTTATTGTTTCTTTTTTTTTAATAGTTTATTGTCAAATTAGTTTCCATATGACACCGAGTGCTTCTCCCCACAAGTGCCCCCCACCATGACCATCACCCCCTTCCCCCCTCCCCCTCCCCCCTCAGTCCATGGTTCGTCTCCAGTATTCAGTAGTCTCCCTTGATCTGTGTCCCTCACTCATCCCCGCTCTCTTTCCCCCTTCCTCTCCCCATGGTCCCCTGCCAGGTCTGTCCTGTTAGACCTATGAGTGCAAACATATGGTATCTGTCCTTCTCTGCCTGACTTATTTCGCTCAGCATGACACCCTCAAGGTCCATCCACTTTCCTACAAATGGCCATATATCATTCTTTCTCATTGCCATGTAGTACTCCATTGTGTATATATACCACATCTTCTTGATCCATTCATCAGGTGATGGACATTTAGGTTCTTTCCATGATTTGGCTATTGTAGAAAGTGCCACTATGAACATTGGGGTACATGTGCTCCTATGCATCAGCACTTCTTTATCCCTTGGGTAAATCCCTAGCAGTGCTATTGCTGGGTCATAGGGGAGTTCTATGGATAGTTTTTTGAGGAACCTCCACACTGTTTTCCAGAG
>PISW01013351.1:0-26837 GCA_004023785.1 Mungos mungo
AAAATGTTTCAGTGAACACGTTTCAACAGTTCGACTTTATAACAATTATAAATAAACCTGTTAAATTTTTCTGGACAATGCCAGCATTTGGATTTTTTTAAAACAAGTAAATTTCTTATTGACGGCAACTAAATGGTGTTTGTAGCATTTTTATCATACGGTAGATTCCATCCATCCACTATACTTTTCTAACTGAGTTGTTCTACATGCAAGTACATGTTTTTAATGTTGTCTGTCTTCTGTGCTGTTCCTGTAAGTTTGCTATTAAAATACATTAAACTATACCTGCTGTTGGTCTTTATTCTCAACTCTGCCCGTTATAGTTCAGTCACTTGAACTTTCCATATTAAGAATCGTTTTCATTCCAAGCGTCATGTCACCTGAGACAGGACTGTTGGGAGACAGAGAAAGGATACATCTTGTGGGGAAGGAAACAAAGGAGGTACTGCTTTTCCTCCTGGTGCAAAGTTTGCAGAGACTAACTGTGAAAACCAGACCTTGACTCTGGATATGTTGCATCCTCACCGGGTAGTTCTCCAGCCCACCCGGCTGGCAGAAGTGCATGGAAATAGTTAGATCTTTGTAAGCAGCCAGAGTACATTTAGAAACTGCCCACGGGATTGGGATTAGACATGCTCTGTAGTCCTGTGACTGCAGATGTAACAGTCCTGGAGACCTGGCTCCTCTCCACAGGCCGTCGTTCACCTGGAAGTGACTGACCGGGCACCCGGAGTCCGTGCCCCTCGAGGTTCTGTTTAGCATCGGGCTGTGGCTTGTGTGGAAGGAGGGGGTGCGTGGCCTACAGCCCGGAGCTTGGCCCTGGTGGACCCACCGGTTCTAACACCATAGCACGTGGGGCTGTGTGCAGGCGAAGTGGAATCTCCCCCGTTCCATGGTTGCAGCATACAAGAATAGGCTCGATCCGCCTGTTCATGGAAATTGCTGGAAAGCGGGTATCTCTGCTAGGATAGAAGTTACCTGCTACGGCCCTTTTACAAATAGGAGAGGCCTGCCTTGGAATGAACTCCCTTAGAATTCATGCTAAATTGTGCTCTAAAGCTTTGCAAACCAAAAAACATGTTTCTATTTCCGCCTTTGCCGTGAAATAGCTACAGTAGCCAATTCATTTTAAGTCAGGAGTCCTTAGCTGCTCTGGGTCCAGGCACTAGGATACGTTAAGTCATAGATTACAAAACAGGCGATTAGAAGACACCCAGGACGAAATAGATGAAGCTGGCCCTCTGCACACAGATGAACACTGTCCAGCCACTGAGGGGAGCCCGTCTCCATGTTCCTCAGTCTGTTCACATCTGACCTGTATTCTAGGAGGGGGGGAATTTCTACTTGCAGGTGAGACAGTGACATTTGGGAGGGTTATTCTTTACTGGTTTGTACAGAGTTTTTTTTTTAATTTTTTGATATTTTTTTTTTTATTTTTGAGAGCACGATCAGGGGAGGGTCAGAGAGAGAGGGAGATACAGAATCAGAAGCAAGCTCTAGGCTCTGAGCTAGCTGTCAGCACAGAGCCCAACACGGGGCTCGAACCCACAAACTGTAAGATCCTGACCTGAGCTGAAGCTGGACACTTAACCAACTGAGCCACCCAGGCGCCCCTGTACAGAGTTCTTAGTTCAGGGCTATTACCGGACTCTCCGGTGTAAGTGACCTGCCAGTCCATTGGTCCCTGGGTTCAGGTTTAAGAACAGGTGGGTAATCCTCTTCCCCACTGTGCTTTGGAATTCTTACCTGACAACCTCACCCAGGAAAAGTCTGCTGAATTGGATTTGGGCTCAAAGTGACGCGGGGACTGTGACTCTACTCCCCAACTCGGTCTTGCACATTTTCAACAAGGTACCAACCCACTTTGGACGACTAATGTAACATGAAAACCACCAGTTGGCCCCTCTTAAGCTTCCAGAAACTATTCTAAAGTTTTACAAAAGAAAAACCGTACAACATTATATGGTAAGATACAAATGAGTCTAGGTTAAGTAAGTAGGTCTTGGGAAATCGGGAAAACTTGAACTGGAAGAACTTTGAGGGAGGAATTTGGAGACTTCATTCCTTCAAGCAAGCAACTTATAGACTTAGGTGATGCAGTGTCTGAAAATGCCCAAGTTGTTTCCCCTTCCGACCTCCACAGGCTAAAAAGTGAGAGGAAATGCATTCAAAGCACAAACTTAAACCTGTCAAGGATCTGCTAGATGCTAAGTGCGATAATAAAAGCCGGAAGATGCTACAAGTCGACAACCATGACGTGGACGCCTTTCCCTACCAACGTGATATGTGAAGAAACGTGTCCAAGGTCACAGTTAATCGAGAAGGAATTTCTTCGCCAGTTGACTCAAAACTGCCATGGTCTAAGTGCGATACACCCAAATAGTCATTGTTTTGCTGGAAGTAACAGAAGTTAGGGTCTTTGATGGAAACAAATCAGGATAAAGGACAAAACGGGAGGAGGAGGACAGATTCTAGGAATCACAGGGAACCTCTCTGTGTTCCCCCCTGGCCCCCCCCCCCCCGTCATCTCTAGCAGTCCTTTTAATTTCTCCCTCTCCATCCCCTCTCTTAAATCCTGGGGATGCTTGCTTCAAATAAGGGCGTCCCAGACCTTGCACTTGACACTTCTGCCAGCTACTCCAAGCTGCCATTGTACACCTGGACCACAGCCACACCTTATATCCGACTGCGTCCCACCCCGCGTTTACTCCTGGCCCTTCTCACAGCCTCCGGAGAAATGCTGCTAAAACCAGTCATTTCAGGACATTCCTGACTTTAAAAAATACTGAATGGTCAGAGGGCTCAATGGGTTGAGCATCCGACTTGATGCTCAGGTCATGATCTCAGATCATGATCTCACGGTTTGTGGGTTCGAGCCCCACATCGGGCTCTTTGGCAACAGTGTGGAACCTCTTGGGGTTATCTCTAGCTCTCAATAAACTTTATTATATTTTTTAGTTTTTTTTAATGTTTATTTTTGAGAGAGAGAGACAGAATCCGAAGCAGTTTCCAGGCTCCAAGCTGTCAGCACAAAGCCAGATGTGGGGCTCGAACTCATGAGATCATGACCCGAGCCACCTAGGCGACCCCCCTCAGATTTTTTTCAAATATCGAATGGCTTCTATTGCACACTGACTACCACCTAAGCTCATTGCCTTCTGAGGCCCTGAGTGACCTGGGCTTCCAGTCTTTTCTCTGCCCACCTCTCGCTTACCAAGCTGCCAGGAAACCCCCTGCCCAGGTGCTTTTTTGTCAGCTCCTTGGCTTAATTTCCTTAGAATGTATCAAAACCTGAAATGCCCTTGTTTGCTCTTTATTGACTACCCCCCACCACGTCCGGGGTCCGGGATTCTCTGTTTTCCATGGTAGCCCCACTGTGCGCTGGCACGTATTAAGCATGTTTGGAAATCTGCCGGGGTCCTGCTAGACTGTCCTTGCGATTCTAAATTTTTTTTAATTTTTAATTATTAATTTTAATTTTTAATGTTTATTATTGAGTCAGAGAGAAACAGAGCATGAGTTGGGGAGGGACAGGAGAGAGGGAGACAGAATCTGAAGCAGGTTCCAGGCTCTGAGCTGTCAGGACAGAGCCCTACGTAGGGCTCGAACCCATGAACCGTGAGATCATGACTTGAGCCGAAGTCGGACACTTAACCGACTGAGCCCCCACGCATCCCTGTCCTTCTGATTCTAACGCTTCTGCAACATTCGGGTACGGTAACTGATCTGTTACTGTGACGATGAAGTACAAGTGGATGGGAACACACAGGACCTGACACGTTCTGTTAAATAGACGCTGCAGTAGAAGGTTGGGTCCTGGCCAAGGGAGCCAGCGTGCATCCCGTTTCTTGAAAGCTGGAAAGAAAAGTCTGCCCTCTGGCCTCCAGTCGCAGCTTCACAGCCTCCCCTGCGTCTTCTGACACCAGCCCCTATCCCCAGAGGACAGGGAAAGACTAGAGAAAGGCAGGCCTCTCCAGGTCCGTAGAAGACGGTGGTCAGAAGCACACACGACTCTTGATCTCGGTGTTGTGAGTTTGAACCCCACCTTAGGTGTGAAGGTTACTAAAATAAGCCCCGTTTTGGAGATCTCAGGCTCCGGAGCTGGACTCAGCCACTCTCTGAGCCGTGTGACTTTGGAAGACTTGTCCAGCCTCCCATGCCTCGTTCATTAAGTATTTAGGGAGCACCGCCTACGTGCCAGGCACTGTGGTGGGAATACGGAAGTGAACAAAACAAGTTCCCAGTCCTCAGGGGGAAAGTACAGTCTTGTGGGGGAAGTAGACAATAAAGAAGTAAAATACATTTTAAAAATATTTTTAATGTTGGGGTGCCTGGGTGGCTCAGTTGGTTAAGCATCCGGCTTCGGCTCAGGTCATGATCTCATAGTTAGTGGGTTCGAGCACCGGGTCAGGCTATGTGCTGACAGCTCAGAGCCTGGAGCCTGCTTCGGATTCTGTGTCTCCCTCTCTCTCTGACCCTCCAGCATTCATGCTCTGTTTCTCTCTCTCTCAGTAATAAATAAGAACATTAAAAGATTTTAATTTTTTAATGTTTATTTATTTTTGAGAAACAGCATGAGCAGGCGAAGGGTAGAGAAAAAAGGAGAAACAGAATCTGAAGCAGGCTCCAGGCTCTGCGCTGACAGGTCAGACACAGGGCTCGAACTCACAAACCATGAGATTATGACCTGAGCTAAAGTCAGATGCCCAACCAACTGAGCCACCCAGGTGTCCTGTCTCAACACTTACCTTAGGAAGGAACATTTAGCCTGGAAGGAAACTGAGGAAGAAACTCAGATTTATATGGAGTCTGGAAGCCAAAAACAGTGCCCCGGAGAAGAGAGGCAGTGGTCGGTGCCAAATACAACTCCATCAAGTCGAGTGAGGTCTGAGAGTTCCCCACTAGAAACTGGCAACATGGAGGTGATCATGATCTTGACAAAAACAGTCTCGGTGAAACTGAGGGCATGAGACCCCCAATGGGAGTGGATTCTAGAGAGACCAGGGCTTTAATCAAAATGATCACACTCGTAGGCTCCGGGCCAGGTCAGTTGGTGGAACGCATGACTCTTGATCTCAGGGTGGTGAGTTTGAGTCCCATGTTGGATGGGCATGGAGCTTACTTGAAAAAATTAAAAATTAAAAGAGGGGCACCTGGGTGGCTCAGACAGGAGAGCGTCTGGCTTTTGGCTCAGGTCATGAACTCACAGTTTGTGAGTTCGAGCCCCACGTCAGGCTCTGAGCTGACAGCTAGCTAGCTCAGAGCCTGAAGCCTGTCTTCAGATTCTGTGTCTCCCTCTCTCTCTGACCCTCCCCTGCTCACACTGTCTCTCTCTCTCAAAAATAAGTAAAACATTTAAAATTTTTTTAAAAATTAAAAAGAGAATTGGAGGAAAGGATTTGGAAACAGCAAGAATAGGTAACTACTCCAGAAGTTTTGCTTAAAAAGCTGAGAAATGGAAAGTAGCTAAAAAGAAAAATGGGACCTCATGATTATTTTTTCATTCCCTATAAGATGCTACAAATAGAATGATTGTTTGCTTTTGAGTCTTTTCTATGTTTGTGTTATTGGGGTCGCAAGGATTGTACGAATCAAAACGTCAAATGCTTGGAACTGTTTCTGGTACATTTTAAATGGTCAATAAATACTGCTAGTATTGTTATTGTTAACAAATAATATTTATTTGAAAGCTTAACAGTTTCAGTTATAAAATTATTGGGTTTTTAATTTTTTTGATATTTATTTATTTTTGAGAGAGAGAGAGAGAGTGCAAGAATGGGGAAAGGTCAGAGAGAGGGAGACACAGAATGCAAAGCAGGGTCCAGACTCTGAACTGTCAGCACAGAGTCCGATGAGATCATGACCTGAGCCACCCAGGCACCCCACAAAATTATTGGTTTTAATGAGAGCTCAATAAGATAGCAGGCTATAAAATATACAAAGGTCAACAGAATTTCTTTACATTACCAGTAACTAATTAAAATTTATAATGAAACTGTTGGTTAGAAGATTAATATAAACACTATAATATAAAAAATTCTATCTGCAATGTCCACTTATCTATAATACATTTAAAAAAATCAGCTTAGGAAATGTGTGAGAATTATTTCCAAAAAATCTGTTTTGAAGACCAGAGAAAAGATTGGAATAAATCAAGAAAGATGTATGTTCCTTGATGGAAATGCTCAACACTGTAAAGATTGTTGATCTTTTCTCGCTGAGACAATCTCAACAAAATTTCTAACAAGATTTTTAATGGAACTTGACACATTAATTCTGAAGTTCATCTGGGAGAAAAAATATGCAAGAACTAAGAAATTTTAGAAAAAAGGGGGAAGACTTCGTTTAAACAAATGTCAAAGTATATTATAAAGCTATAAGATATAAAACTAATATCTACATAAGCGAATAGATCAGTGGAACTAAACAGTCAAAACCAAGACTATCTTGGAATGCAACATATAATATAGTGTTAAAAACTTGGATATGAGGGGGACCCGGCTAGCTCAGTCGGTGGAGAATGCAGCTCTTGATTTTGGGGTTGTAGGTTCGAACCCTACCTTGGGTAGGTTTTTTATTTTAGTTTAGTTTTTTTTCTGAGAGACACAGCGCAAGCAGGGGAGGGTCAGAGAGAGAGGGAGACACAGAATCCGAAGCAGGCTCCAGGTTCTGAGCTGTCAGCACAGAGCCCGACACAAGGCCCCAAACCTACAAACCATGAGATGATGACCTGAGCCGAAGCCGGATGCCTAACCGACTGAGCCACCCAGGTGCCCCCAAAATAAAATCTTAAAAAAAAAACTTGGCTGAAGGTGAACTGTCAATTTTTAAAATTGTTTTTTCTTTTTTATTTTTTTGAGAGAGAGATAGAGACAGCGTGAGCAGGGGAGGGTCAGAGAGAGAGGGAGACACAGAATCCGAAGACAGGCTCCAGGCTCTGAGCTGTCAGCACAGAGCTCAACAAGGGGCTCGAACCTACAAACCTCAAGATCATGACCTGAGCCAAAGCCAGAGCCTCAACTGACTGAGCCACCCAGACGCCCCCTGTCAATTTTTTAAAAAATTTTTTAACATTTAGTTATTTTTGAGAGACAGAGACAGTGTGAACCCGACACGGGGCTTGAACCCACCAACCGGGAGATTATGACCTGAGCAGAAGTCAGACACCTGAGCAGAAGTCAGAAGCTTAACCAAAGAGCCACCCAGAGACCCTTGAACTGTCAAATTTTTAAACAGTAAAAAGAGTGTTCATACATGTTTTAATACTCTCCCCCCAAATCTCCACTTGCCCCCTAGAAATGCAAAGGTATGCAAGAATAAACCTATACATGGCTGCACTGTTTTGTATAACCAAGATCTCTGATAACCTAAATGTCTACCAGTGGAAGAATGGCTGAATAAAATTTCATGTAGTGATACTAAGAAGTACCGTGTAGCCATTAAAAAGAATGAGGCACAGAGACCTATATATGCTGACATGGGAACAGGTACAAGCTCTACAGTAAAACAAAAAAAGCAAACTGCAAACTACGGGACAGGGTAGCTCGCTCTTTCTCTGAGTTCAACAACAAAAACAGTAGACAAACAGCCCAGATCCTCTGTTAAGTACGCTAGTGGGTATGGACATACTACACACACAGATTATAGGCACAGGCCTGGAAAGGTCGTGGCCCCAGGTAGACATCCGGGCAGAGCAAACACTCGCCCAGAAGCAAGGCCTCCAACGGCCACCGCCCAACTTGTCACAGCAGCGGGAAGGACGAACTTGAGTGCCCGAACACCTGCTCTAACCTCGAGTGGTTCTCCCGAGGACCCTACGGGGCCAACTGTCACCGTGTCCGCAGTAGAGAAGGCAGAACCCGGGCTCAGAGCGTCCTCACCTCCCCAGCCCCGGCCCGCTTCTGGGTCGGATCCTGGGTCCCTGGTTCCGCTTCGCGGGAATCGTCCTGTTTGGACCCCCAGGTGGCATCCTTTTACCGTCGCCAACGCGTGCACTGCGGCACCTGCAGGCGGCCTGTCCCATAACCGCGCGCAGAACACCTAATCTCCACCAGCCTCGGTTTACTAGTCTGAAACACAGGAACCCCTGGGGGCAGCACGAGGGGGATTTCATGGGGCTTATTAGGAATGAAGGTTTGTTTTTGTCTTTTTAAAGTTTATTTATTTATTTTGAGGAATCTCCGCCCGCAATGTGGGGCTCGAACTCACCACCTGGAGATCGGGACTCCCATGCTCCACCCACCGAGCCAGCCGGGCTCCCAGAAGTGAGGATTTTTAAGATGTAAAATATACGTGGTACAAGAAGCCTGGGGTTTCAGACGGCACCTCTTCGGGTTTGCGTTATTAGAGGATGAAATCGTGGAGGGGTGCTGGCTGGGCCAATGCGCCCGAAGCGGTGGGAGGCACTGCGGGGAGCGTACGCGACCGGACGCGCGACAAATGCTCCCGGTAGCCGGGGTCCCCGGGTCCCGTCCACCTCCGCTCGGGGACGCCGGCCCTCCACGCCTTCCAGCCCCGCCCTCAGGCCCCGCGCTCTAAGGGCGCACTGGGGGCTGTTCCCCTTCTGCAACCGCCCCCGGACATCTGCTTGCGGCCTCCTCTCCCTGGCTCTGCCCTCCCCTCCCCTGCCTTCCTCTTTCCTGCCCTCCCCTCTCCTCCCCTGCGGACTTACCTCTCCTGGCCTCCCCTCCCCTGGGTATGTCCCTTCCTTGTCCTCCCCTCTCCTCTCCCCTGACCTCCCCTTTCCTGCCTTCCCCTCCGCTCCCCAGCCCTCCCCGGCGGCCAACCCTCCAATTCCCCGCCGCCTCCCTTCCTTTCATCTCCCGTGCCCTCTCCTCCCCTCCCCAGCGTACTTCCTTCCCCTCTCCTCCCCTCCCCTCTCGTGCGGTCTCCCCTCCCCTGCGGTCTCCCCTCCCCTCTCCTACCCTCCCTCAAGCGTCCGTAAGACCTCCCCACCGAGCTAGCAGAGCCGGCCAGCTCCCGCCTTCTTCCCCACTCCCTCGCCTCGCCCCTGCACTCCGCCGGCTGCAGTGCTGGTTTCCAGACCACGCCCCTGGGGATCCCGCCGCGCCCTCCTTGACCGCGCCCTCCGGCTTCCTGGGCGTTCGCAGGCCACGCCCAGACCACGCCCCCAATCACAGCTTCCCGAGGCCACGCCCCTAGGAAATCTCGCCGCGCCTTCCAAGACCACACCCTCCGCGTTCCCGCCTGCACTGGGATCCCTGCTCCCGGCCACGCCTCTCCGAGTTCCGGCCTCTGCACGCCGGCCTAGGGTTCCGCCTTGCGGCGCGCCCGGCGCCAGTCTTACCGGCGACCGTCCGTCTCAGCTGCCCGGGACTGTCCCCGCCGCCCTTCTGGCCTCCGGGTTCGGGATCCAGGCCCGCGAGTTGCAGCCGCGGCCCTAAGGATGCCGGGCCTCCCGCCTAGGGCGCCTGGTACGCGGCGCCCAGGAAGACAAAGCTGCTTAGTGCTCCGCCGCGTCCCGAGCGGGTGGGAGAGAATGAACTCTTCGTGGGCTGTAGAGCCCCCGCCGCCGCGTCCCCGGCGCCACGGCCTTCCTGCCCCCTAGGCCCAAGACGCGGCGCCGGGGCAACTCCGGGGCCGCCGTCGCCCCGGGCCTCCCCCGCCCCGCCCCTGGGTGCGGCCTTGGGCTCAGCCTCTGCTGGGAGCTGGGAGCGAGGACGACCGGGCGGCTCCCAGGTCCCCGGGTCAGGAGGAGGCGCGGCCTACCGGGACCCGAGAGGGAAGGGGCTGGGACTGAGCACTTGGCCAAGTAGTCATTCCTGACGGCCTCGACGACGAGCGGGACTTAACCGGTCAGGACCAGAGAGAGACTCCCGGCCAGGCTTCAGGATCAGGTTTCACATAGGAACCAGGCTTGCCGGGTCGTGGCAAAGAGGTCTGTTAAGAGGTCACCCCAAGGGCTGCGGAGCTTTCCCTGGGGGAGAGGGGATAACAGGTCCTGGAGAAGATAAGCCTTGGGGACAGCAATGGTGGACGGGCATGTAGGTGACCTTCAGCAGCCCGGGGTCGAAGCTCCCAAGGGCGCCTTAAAGGCTCCGGTTCCATTGTCTGGAGAGAGGGCGTGGGGGGGGCCGGAGGAGACCCAGCATAGGCATCACCTGCAAGGCAGCCTTGCCCAGAGGTTTTAGCAGGACCATTTTGTACATCAGAAACTCCCCCTCCAGCCCCCAACCACACAGAATCAAGCACTGGGCAAGCAATTTTTCCAAGGAAAGAGCAAACCCAGCCCAAAGATGCTTCCTCCATTTGGGGATTTCAGCTAGGGTCCACTTGGGATCTCCCGTGCCCTCCCCTCCCCTCCTGCAGGAGGGGCAGGGGCGGGGGGGGGCACCTCGGAAGTATTTCCAGGGACCCAGGAACGTAATGTTGAAAACGGTTGACAAACCCCTTTAAGGGGGATATTTGGCTTTGTATTTGGGGCGAACAGATGCTCTTGAATACCTTCTCCACCTTGTGCCAAGCACCACACTAAGCTTTCACTCTGCCATCACAGCCCCCCCCCCCCATCAGAGAAATAAGCATTGTCCCCTACGCCTTTTAGAGACAGGGATACTAAAGCTCCCAGCGGTGAGATGACAGGCCCCAATCACAGCCATTAAGGGGCAGGTCAGAATTGTGAGGAGAATGAATCCAGGTAAGTAGGAAAGGTGTGAAATATTTGGCAGGTTTTGTGAAGCTGTTAAGGACAAATGTAGACCCACTCACAGGTGGCATCCTTTTGCTGTCACCAACTCATGCGACAGTTGCTGTGGCTTCTGTTTCTGGACCAGGGGTGGGGTCTCCGGTCCCTCTCCCGCCCCTCCTGCCCAGGCCCGAGTTTTGTGACCGCAGGAGGGACAGCCGCACTTGGTGGTCTCTGATTTAGATGGGACCCCATCCCTACAAAGTGGGGTCTCCCCACAGGCCCCTTAACTGGGTCCCCCCTCGCCCCCGCCATCTATTAGGTCACCTGCTTCTGAGTGATAAGTATGTGGTCAAACCAGTTCATTCCAGGGCCAGCAGCCCTTTGCTGCCACATGCTTTGGAGGTGAGGTGACTTCCTTGATCAGAAGCAGTGTCCCGTGGGAGGTTAGGACCTGTGTGCAGTGGTGCTGGGGGACACCTTCTGGACGGGAAGGGCAGTTCTGCGTCCAGAATCCATGTAGAAGCAACAGGGGACAAATCTTCCACGATGGGAAAGGAGGCTGGCTGGGGCCCCCAGTGGAGGCTCAGTGTTGGTCTTTGCCACTGGCAAAGGGACAGCAGGTGGCCCAGTCGGCACTGGGGAGGGGAGTGCCACCACCGCCCCTCGGTTGCCTGGGCCCTTCAAGCAAGCCCTGGAACAGAAGGGCAAATCACTGATAGACGTCCAGAGAATGTGTTTCGTCACCTGTCAGGAACCTCTTTGGCAGTGGATATGCCCCAGGGGGCAGTCACGTGGGACACAGGGACCCTGACATTCCTTGTCCATTTGAAGAGATCCATCGGGTCCTTCCCTGGACCTCCTTGTCACCAGTCTGCCCATCACACTCCTTCCTCACCCCCGCCAACGCACCAGTGTGAATGCACACTTCTGGCCTTCTCTCAGTCCAGACAGACAGATGCGCCTCGAAGCTCTGCCCACAGGGCAGGATCCCTGTCACCACTGTCCACCAGGGCATCCCTGGACTAGGGCTGGAGGGCTGCCACTGTCCCCTTGATGTTGATGCCAGCGTGTCCTGCAGAACCATCCATCAACTAAACCTGAATTCCTTCCCTCTCAGCTGATTACAGGAATTTTCTTTTTTTTTTTTCTTCAAGTTAATACATTAATTTTTGAGAGACAGAGAGAGACAGAGCACAAGCAGGGGAGGGGCAGAGAGAGAGGGAGACACAGAATCTGAAGGAGGCTCCAGGCTCCCAGCTGTCAGCACAGAGCCCAACACGGGGCTCAAACCCATGTCCGTGAGATCATGACTTGGGCTGAAGTCTGGCGCTTAACTGACAGTCACCCAGGAGCCCCTGATTACAGGAATTTTCTGTGAGGCCCTAGGATTGAAGGAAGAGAGAACATCTGAGCCGCCTCCTCCCATAACTCACTTCTTGTGCCCTCGGAACCCACTGGGCCTGTCTCTCAATGGCATTTCCCACAGTAAGAGGTGTCTGCCGGGCCTGCCCGGTCCCGTGGCCTGGGCACGAGTGAGCACGCAGCACACGCGTGGCCGCCTGATGATGCCTGGTGTGCACTGCACTTTCTAGCAGGGATCTGCAGTGAGCCGGGAGAAGAGTTTTCTGGAGAAAGGTATGGGTTTGCTCTAAACCCTAGGCATCTATGCTGTAGGTGGTTTTTTTCTTAAGTTTATTTATTTATTTTGAGAGAGCGCAAGTGGGGGAGGGGCAGGGAGGGAGAGAGAGAGAATCCCAAGCAGGCTCTGCACCGTCAGCACAGAGCCTAATCTGAGGCTCGAACCCATGAACTGTGCAATCATGACCTGAACCGAGAGATCAAGAGTCGGATGCTCAACTGACTGAGCCCCTCAGGCGCCCTGGACCTAAGGATTATTGGATCTGCTGGATCACAGGGTCCAAACAGAAGAGGACCTTGCCCCACCCTCTGCCCCGACCACAGAACCTTCTCTCCCTTGATTGGGTCCTCCCTCGAAACTTTCACCTCCCGTATTTCTTTACATTGACTCCTTATGTTTTACGTACATGAATGCAACGTCACCCTTAGCACTGGAGCTGGAGTCTGGAATGGGCTGATTGTACTTTTCCTTGTATGTAAGTGAAATAAATACTTGAGATTGAAAATAAGTTTCCATCTGAATGCTCCCAAAATACCTAGACCCTGCAGCCTGCCCTCAGGGACACACTTGGGGGAGGGGGGACGGGGCCAGGACAGGCACAGCTGTGTGACAGCCCTTTTCAGTTCTTTCTTGGAACCAGCGGAACTGGCTCGAGCCCTTGGCCATAGATGTGGGCGGAAATGTAATTTCAGCTGTTATCAGGTATTATGGCAGATGGGCCGCCCTAGGTTCTAGAAGCAATGACCCTCCTCATCAAGGGGGGGTCTAGTTGTTACTGTCCCCTGGAACCTGGATGGGCCCAGGGCTCCCCTGTAGTCAGCAGAAAGCCACAGAAGTGACTAAGTGCCATGGATGGTGACACAAAGTCCATCTTGTGAGATGGAGTCAGAAGCACCAGGTGGGAAATCTGGTGTTCCCGGGGCATTCGTGTCCCAGGAGAGCCCTCGAGTCAGGTTTCCCAGCCCTGGGACTGGGCACAAGCAACAGAGGCTCACGGGATTGCAGGTCACCCCAGCCTGGAGCCCCAGGCATCTCGGGAAAAACAAGCAGCCTCACTGTGGGTTTGTTTAAAAAATTTTTTTTAATTTAATGTTTATTTGTTTTTGAGAAAGAGAGAGACAGATTGCGAGCAGGGGAGGGGCAGAGAGAGAGGGAGACACAGAATCTGAAGCAGGCTCCAGGCTCCGAGCTGTCAGCCCAGAGCCCGACATGGGGCTCGAACCCATGAACTGTGACTGTGGTTTGTTTTTTGGTTTTGTTTTTTTTTCTTTTTCAAAACTCCTGCCCCACAAGAACTCTGCTTTGAAGACAAACAGTTGTTTTGTGCCAACTTTGGGTGGTTTCTTACATGGCAGTAGGTATGGGAGACCCTTACCGGTGGCCTTTAGGTGACGGCGGGGTCACTCCCTCAGTAGGCATCCTTCCCTCCCCCCCAGCAGCCCACGTGCTTTGGGAAAGCTGCGTTGTGTCCAGGCTCTGAGGTGGACAGATGCTGCTCACCCAGTCCCCATGTCTAGACAGCATCAGGCTCGGGGCAGGGACACGTGTAACTCATTTGGAGCCGATGATAGCAGAGAGGATATTTGATGGGAACTTTTTTTTAATTTAAAATTTTATTTTTAAGTAATCTCTACACCCAGTGTGGGGCTCCAACTCACAGCCCCGAGATCAAGAGTCACAGGCTCCACCCACCAAGCCAGCCCGGAGCCTTTCATGGGAACTTCCAAGAAAACAATAAGGATTCCTCCCCCTGGAGACAGATCCCATAAGTGCCCCCATCCTCCACGTCTGAAGAAGAGGCCTGGGGACCTCGCTGTGATAGTGAGAAAGAGCCAGATTTGGGATGAAAGTAAAGAATGTGGAAGGGCGCCTGGGTGGCTCAGTCGGTTAAGCATCTGGCTTCGGCTCAGGTCATGATCTCACGGTTTGTGAGTTCGAGCCCCACGTTGGGCTCTGTGCTGACAGCTAGCTCAGAGCCTGGAGCCTGCCTCGGATTCTGTGTCTCCCTCTCTCTGACCTTCCCCTCCTTGTGCTGTCTCTCTGTCAAAAATAAATAAAAAACATTAAACTTTTCTTTAAATTAAAAAAAAAGTGTCGAAACCAGATTTGAGGAAGAAAAACAGCAACAAACCAGGATGAGAAAGGGAGGGCGGTGCCCGCCCCTAAATCAAACCCGCCCTGAAGCTGCTTTCTAAGTGGCCTCTGGTGAAGCCAGGAGCACATTTGTCTTCTCTCAACCAAGGAATTGGGGCAAGAAGAGGCACTTAAACAGGTCCCATAAGAAGTCCAGGACTTGGGGCGCCTGGGTGGCTCAGTCGGTTGAACGTTTGACTCTTGGTTTCAGCTCAGGGCATGATCTCACGGTTTTGTAAATTTGAGCTGCACGTCAGGCTCCACACTGACAGTGCAGAACCTGCTTGGGATCCTCTCTCTCTCTCCCTCTTTCTCTGCCCCTCCCCTGCTTGTGCTCGCTCACGCTCTCTTGCTCGCGCTCTCTCTCTCTCTCTCTCTCTCTCTCTCTCTAAAAATGAATGAATAAACTTTAAAAGAAAAAGAAAGGAATTCTGGAAACTTTGCTTCAAATGTTAGGATAAAGGAGTACCTGGGGGGCTCAGTCGATTAAGCGTCTGACTTGGGCTCAGGTCATGATCTCACGGCTCATGGGTCCGAGCCCCGCGTCAGGCTCTGTGCTGACAGCTTGGAGCCTGGAGCCTGCTTCGGATTCTGTGTCTTCCTCTCTCTCTGCTCCTCCCCCACTCATGTGTGTGCTTGCTCACAGGCTCGCTCACTCTCTCAAAACAGAATAAATATTTTAAAAAGTAAAACGTTAGGGTAAAACATTCTTTCTCCATCAGGATGCCATTGTGTACAGACGTGAGCCCTGTTCTGTGCGAGGGGCATCAGCGTGGGAAGGAAGCTGACAGGCAGATGTGGGAAGAGCAAGAGGGGGCAGAGAGAAGTAGCCAGGGCCCTGATGACGTCAGAGACCTCTGGAAGCCCTCCCCACCTCTGCACTGTTCATTTATTAAGAAACTGCCACTATGTTATTCATCTATTTTTTTTAGTTGTTTTAAATGGGAGTTGCGTACTTACTCATTTTTATGGAAGTTCTATACCCAACATGGGCTCAAACTCACAACCCAGAGATCAGGAGTCTCATGGCCCACCCGCTGAGCCAGCCCGGTGCCCCAGTAGGCTTTGTTTTCATCTATCTATCTACCTATCCATCCATCCATCCTTCTTTTCTTCCTTCCACCCATCCATCCATGCAACTATCCATCCTTCCTTCCTCCCTCCTTCCATTCTTCCATCCATCCATCCATCCATCCATCCATCTGTCCATCCTTCCAGCCAGCTTTCCTTCCTTCCATTCATCCATAAATCCATCCACCGCCCATCCATCCATCCATCCATCTAAAGTTGGCTTCATTGCCCAGCACGGAGCCCAACACAGGGCTCCACCTCACAAACTGTGAGATCATGACCTGAGGCGACTAAGAGTCTAACACTTAACTGACTGAGCCACCCAGGTGCCCTTCTGTTACTCTATCACAGAGTATCTTCCTGGCCCTAAAACTCTTCTGTGCTCCCCCTGTTCCTCCCCCTCCCATCAAACCCCTGGCCGCCACTGATCTTGTCTCCACGGTACATCTTGCCTTTGCCAAAATGTCGCATATCGAATCACACAGCATTTAGCCTTTCCACACTGGCTCCTTTTCACTTAGTGATACACCTTTCAGGTCCCTCCGAGCGTCTTCATGGCCCAATAGCTCCTTTCCTGTTCACGCTGAATAGTATCCCATTGTCTGCATGGACCATGGTCCATTTATCCAGTTACCCCCTGAAGGAGGCTTGGCTGCTTCTGACTTTGGGTAGTTCTGGGCCAGGCTGCTATAAACATGCAGGTGCACGTTTGTGTGTGGACAGCACCACACAGTGTGATCGCTCCTAGGGTAAGAGTATGTTTAGTTTTGTAAGGAACAGCCAAAAAGGTCTTCCAAAGGGGCTGTGCCAGTTTGCACCCCCAGTAGTGAGGAAGGGGAGTTCCTGTGGATCCGTGTCGTCGCCAAACAGCTGGTGCTCCTGGCGGCTTGGATTTTGGCCATTCTAATAGGTGAGCAGTGGTGTCCTGTTGTCACTTGTAACGCCCTGCTGATGCACGATGTCATATCCTTCTTAGCCATCTGTAGCCCTTTGGGGACGTGTAGCCTCTCTGGGTCGTTTGCCTATTTATTAAACTACTGACTTATTTTCTTAACTGCTGAATTTTAAAAAAAAATTTTTTTTTAATGTTTATTTATTTTTGAGAGAGAGAGCTAGAGCGCGAGCCGGGGAGAGGCAGAGGAGGATACACAGAATCTGAAGCAGGCTCCAGGCTCCGAGCTGTCAGCACAGAGCCCGATAAGCTGTGAGATCATGACCTGAGCCTAAGTCCGGTGCTTAACCATCTGAGCCTCCCAGGTGCCCCGGTGGTTTAAGTGTTCTTTGTATATTTTGGATAACAGTCCTTTAACAGATGTGTCTTTTGTTCTTTTTGGTTTTGTTTCTGCAGGAAATCAATGAAAAAAATTTTTAATGTTTATTTTTTGGAGAGAGAGCGAGAGTGCGCGCATGCACCCAAGTAGGGGAGGGAGAGGGGGACAGAGGATCTGAAGCAGGCTCTGAGCTGACAGCAGGGAGCCCGAGGCAGGGCTCGAATTGGCGAATTCTAAGATCATGACCTGAGCCAGAGTCAGACATTTAACCGACTGAACCACCCAGGTGCCCCTTGATAAATTCTTATTTATTGAAAGACCTCCAGTTGAGAAATAGAGAAATAATTGTTAGGTAGCCATACGTAGCACAGGATTATGATTAAGTGCCACTCGTTCATATTCCCAAATTATACTCTCTGCTAAATTCCAGACCATTTATACTCAGGCAGCAGTGGTGGGAAGCATCAATTTTTTTTTAATGTCATCAGATGTATCTTTTTGCAAATATTTTCTCCCCATCTGTGGCTTTCTTCTCGTTCACTTGATAGCGTCTCTGTTTTTTTATATAAATTTTTTTTATGTCTTTTATTTATTTTTGAGAGACAGAGAGAGACGGCGCGAGCAGGGGAGGGTCAGAGAGAGAGGGAGACACAGAATCTGAAGCAGGCTCCAGGCTCTGAGCTAGCTGTCAGCACAGAGCCCGACACGGGGCTCGAACCCACGAACTGTGAGATCATGACCTGAGCCTAAGCTGGCCGCCTAACCGACTGAGCCACCCAGGCGCCCCGATAGCATCTCTGTTTTTAATTTTAATGAAGTCCAGCTTATTGATTCTTTCTTTCACGGCTCACATCTTGGAAGCTGTAGCTAAAAAGTCATCCCCCGACCCAAGGTCAGCTGGAGATCCTCCCAAGGGTATCTTCTAGGGATTTTCGTGTGATGTTGTACATCTCGGTATAGGATCCAGTGAGAGTTCACTTTGGTGAAGGGGGGAGGGGAAGGTCTGTGTCTCAAGTCCCCTTTTGTGCACATGGATGCCCAGCTGTTCTAGCATCATTTGTTGAAAAGCACAATTTCATTTTAGTGTATGGATCTGCAGACAGCCGTCCCCCCCTTATCCTCAGGGGACACATGCCAAGTCCCCCAGGGGATGCCCGAGACCCCAGCTGGTTCTGAGCCCCACCTCCACTGGTTTTGTCCAGTACCCACACACCCTCGAGGAAGTTTAATTTATAAACTAAGCACAGTGAGGGATGAACAACAGTTACGAATGATAAAATAGAACGACTGCTACAATGTATTATAATAAAAGTTATGTGCACACCGTCTCTCTCTAGCTCTCAGAATACCTTATTGTCCTGTGCCCCCCTTCCTTCTTGTGCTGATGTGAGATGATAAAATGTTCACATGGTGAGGCAGCGTGTGCACCTGACATGGCGCCGGGCTACTGCTGACCTTCTGAGGCTGAGTCAGAAAAAGGATCATCTGATCCGACTGCGGCTGACCACGGGTCACTGAAGGCACGGAAAGCAAAACCGTGGACAAGGAGGGACTATTGAACAGTAAAAACTGACCTTCTCTTTTGTGGAGGGGGAGGGGGGTTCTCCTGAGAGCTTTGACACGGGTACATATTTGTGTAACCAGGGCCACGCCCCCAAATTCCCTCATGCTTCCCCTTGCCCTATCGATGCGTCCTTTCCAAAATGCCACATACATGGACCCACGTGGCTTGTGGCCGCTGTCACACAGCACAATGCCTTTGAGACCCGTGTTATTGTTCATCACTTTTGCTGAGCAGTGCTCCGTGGTCCGAATGGACCGGGTCGTTTTCCATGCCCTCGCTCCAGAACACGTGTCGCTGGTGTTTGAGGACTTAACAAAGTTTCCACAAGCATGTCTGGACACGTTTCTGCATGAGTATAAATTTTCATTTCTCTAGGGTAAATATTCAGGAATGGGTCCCTTCCATTATTTTTTAGGTCAGTTTATTTATTTGTTTGTTTTCTTTTTTTAAGGTTTTATTTTGGGGGTTCCTGGATGGCTCAATCGGTAAAGCATCAGACTCTTGACACAGGCTTGGGTTTGTGGGTTCAAGCCCAGTGTCGGGCTCTGTGCTAACAGTGAGGAGCCTGCTTGGGATTTTCTCTCCTCTCTCTCTCTCTCTCCCTCTCTCTCTGCCCCTCCACCACTCTCTGTGTCTGTCTGTGTCTCTTTCAAACTAAATAAAATTTTTAAAAAATTAAAGTTTATATATTTTTGAAAGAGACAGAGACAGTGTAAGCAGGAGAGGGGCAGAGAGATGGCGAGTCACAGGATCTGAAGACAGGCTCCAGGCTCTGAGCTGTCAGCCCAACGTGGGGCTTGAACCCACAAAATGTGAGATGATGACCTGAGCTACAGTCAAACGCTCAACTGACTGAGCCACCCGGATGCACCTACAATTTTATTTGTAAGTAATCCCTACTCCCAACGTGGGGCTGGAACTTCACAACTCTGAGATCAAGGGTCTCGTGCTCTCCTGACTGAGCCAGCCGGGTGTTTCTGCTTTAGGTCGGCTAAAACTCGACCTGCTGTTACTCACACAGAAAGCATCCTAGCAAATCGACCTGTCAGGTTGCAGGGTCCTGTGTGGTCCCCAGGCACCAGACAGTCCCCAGGCTTTAGTCGTAGGCCCAGCATGGCGTCAGCTGGGACTCCCGTGACCCCAACCCACATGGTCCTCCCAAATCTGGAGGCTCTGCTATTTCCAAGCCACTTGGAAAACTGGGGTCCTGGGGGCGCCCCTGGCTGGTGGAGCGTGTATCTCTTGATCTCGGGGTCATGAGTTCAAGCCCCACATTGGGGTTAGAGAGTCCTTAAAA
The DNA here is from genome assembly GCA_004023785.1 of Mungos mungo. Taxonomy (NCBI): domain Eukaryota; kingdom Metazoa; phylum Chordata; class Mammalia; order Carnivora; family Herpestidae; genus Mungos; species Mungos mungo. Next base: position 19,624 of record PISW01013351.1, read on the forward strand.
AAAGGAAGAAAGTTGAGGTTCTCAGCGGAAGTTGGGCTCCCCCGTCTAGGGCCAATCTCCCCTGGCGTTACACCCAGGCAGCCCTCTGAAATTCTGTCCCCTTCCTAGACACTGATGACTAGTAGGCTCCACGGACCCACTGTGGTTTTGAAACATGCCCACGGCTTCTTCAACGTTCCTCCTCCCATCAAGGCTGATTCCCGTCCCCCGAGCAAGGGTCATCCCGGCACCCCACTTGTGGAGAGCAGGATAAGGCGGCAGAGAGGTGGCGGTCTGGTCTTTGAGGCGGCATCAGGACTGGCATTGATTGCCTCTGCACAGCCCCTGCAGGGAAGGATGCTCGCTCCCCGGGCCCAGGCCCAGGCAGGGAGAAATCCCGGCACTCGTGGAAGGACCACGTGCAGGCGTGTGGCCACAAGACCGGCTGAGGTCCCAGCACACAATGACCGTCGTCGACATCATCATCAGTGATTCCAGTCCCCAGGCTTTGAGTCCAGGCCGGAGCTTATGCCACAGAGAAGAGACCAGCTGTCCCCAGCAAACACTCCCCAAATAGCTGATTTGTGAGCAAACTAATTTAACACGAAGTCCTGGGGTATTTCTTCTGCAGGGATAGGCCTTACAGCATGTCCCCTCCAGCCGACCCCTGGGCACCCAGCTCTGAGGAAAGTAAAGGCAGCGAGGACAAGGTGGTAACTTACTAACTCGCTAGTTCTGTCCCCAGGACTCCCCTCCTCCTTCCCAGTTATCAGGTTCAGATTAGCCTGGAGCCAGCAGATAGGGACCGCATCCGTCCGAATGCCCGGAAGCGAGGTGCATCTATTTGATTTGATCCCAGACAACAGGATGTGAGCACCCAGAACAGGTGCTGCAAACGTCCAAGCCTTGACCGTGTGCCTTCCGTGGGCTGGGACACAGATGGGCTGCTGTTCTGGCTGCAACCACGCAAATGAGGAAAGCGCTCCAGGGAATGGAGGGACCTCGGCAGCCAGGAAACTGGGGTCCCTGACAGCAGACAGCTCCTGACCCCTCGTTAGCTGCTGAGCTCTCCCGGCGTCTGTACCTGAGACAGAAAGAAACACCCATCTTGTTTGGATAACTGTACCAGGGTTTCTTTGGTAGGAGGACTTAGCCTCCTCCCAAATAATATGGGAAGTGAGTGTCTCAGTGTCTCAGCCGGGAGACTTAACCCTCCCTGAGGCAAGGGGACAGGAGAGGCTGTCTAGTTCCTTAAAGCAGGACAGTAAAAACACAGGCAGAGAACATAGCAGGACATTCTTCTGTGATGAGCACCAGGTATGCAGCAGGTGCTAGGGAGGGGGGAGAGGGCTACGGAAATCAGCCAGGGGAGAGAGTGACCTCAGAAGGAGCCCTCAGGAAGATTCCTGAAGAGACAGAGGCGCTGAATAGAAGGCCAGATTCGGCGGTTCAGAGAAAGGAAAAGAGGGCCACCGGGTTGATGCAGGAAAGTGCCAGATCCTTGGGGGAGACGCAGAAGAGACGGTACACAGTTCAAAGGACATGAGGCAATGCCGTGGGGCTTATTACATTCAACATGGCAAATCCTAAAAGATTCTTTCCTGTTTCTATTAGAGAACTGTCTGCAAACACGTCTTTACTTGATGAGAAGCTTAAGCATAATTACACCTAGTCTATTACATGCATATTTCATTGCTTTATTAAATCCCTCCAACAACATAGTTCTGGGAGGTATAATTAACCTCTGTGGAACATTACCTCACAACAGAATAAATAAACCCAACCCATCCGATGGTCTTTCAAAAGATCCCTTAGTCAGGGTGCCTGGGTGGCTCAGTGGGTTGGGCCTCCCTACTTCGGCTCAGGTCAGATCTCACGTTGGTGGGTTTGAGCCCCGCGTCAGGCTCTGTGCTGACAGCTAGTTCCTGGAGCCTGCTTCTGGTTCTGTGTCTCCTTCTCTCTCTGCCCCTCCCCTTCTCATGCTCTGTCTCTGTATCAAAAATAAAACATTACAAAATTTTTTTAAAAAGAAAAGAAAGACCGCTTAGTCTGTAACGTCTGCAGTGACACTGAGTGGAGCCACATGGTGGCAGCCAAATCACTTACTCCTGTCCCCCTTCTGCTGGTCACAAACTTTCTGGCCACAAGGAAGGACGTGTCAAGAAGCTCGGACCCTAGTAGTAGTACCCTATTCTCCAGGCCTCAGTGATTGGACCAAAGAAGGACATGTGACCCAGGGCCAATCACAGTCCTTTCTTCCCTAGGATCCTCCCACAAAGGTAGGAAGGTATGTTTGGGGGACTTAATCTCAGGACTGTAAAGCTGACTCGGCCCTACGGGGGAAGAGAGCCTGTTGATAAAGACAAGCAGAGATGAGAGGTGGACAGAGACCCAACAGTGCAGAGTCCCCAAGCTTGGCACAGATTCCCCACCCTGGGGACCTGTCCCCAAGATCTTGCCCAACCATGCTGCTAGTACATTTCTCTCCGGGTTGAATTTCTGTCACTTGCCACCAAGAATCCCGACTAAGCGTGAACCGTAATGCCACATCTCAACAAATTTCAAAACCCTCAATTGCAAAATATACCAATATTTCACATGCCATGTCCCCAAGGCGGACAAGCTGATGCATCCCGGGTTCAGAAATACAAGGATGTGAAAGAAAGTACTTCCTAGAACTGATAAAACATGGCAGCTGGGTGCCTTTGGAGGAGTCACCCAGTCTCTCTTGTCCTCAGTGTCCTCATCCACGAAGCAAGGATGATCATACCCATGACACACGATTGGGAGGGTTGGAAATAACACACCGGAAGTGTTACACACAGATGTTCTTAGCAGCACTATTCAAGAGTCCAGAATCGGAAACACCGAAATGCCCATCAGCTAGTGGATGGGTAGGCAAAGTGTGGGCCAGCCACACGTCACAGCGGTAAGCGGGATGACACTGGGCTCTGCCGTGATGTGCTTGGAAACATTCCACACGGGAAAGAAGCCAGCCATGAGAGGCCACACATCGTATAATTGATTTACGTGAAATGTCCAGAAAAGACAAATCTATCGAGACAGAAATTAGATGAGCAGTTGCCTGGGGCAAAAAGAAAACGGGAGTGACAGGGAATGGGGGGCAGGGATCTTAGCCGCGTCGAGGACACAGTGTACAAACCCATCTACTGCGAGGGGTGCGCAGCTTGGCAAGTTAACTAAAAACTGGTTGGGTGCATCCTCAATATGAGGGACTTAGACAACGTGTAAAATATGACTCGATAAAGTTATTATTATTATTTTATTTTGAGTGACAGAGAGAGAGAGGGACTGAACAGGGTAGGAGCAGAGAGAGAGGCAGAGAGAGAATTCCAAGCAGGCTCTGCACCGATAGCATAGTGAGATCAAGACCTGAACAGAAGTCAGGAGTCAGACCCTCAACCAACTGCCCCACTCACGTGCCCAATAAAGTTATTATTAAAGAAACAGATGTGGGGCACTTGGGGGGCCCAGTCAGTTAAGTGTCCAGCTCTTGGTTTTGGCTCAGGTCATGAGCTCATGGTTCATGGGTTCAAGCCCCACATTGGGCTCTGCGCTGAAGGCATGGAGCCTGCTTCGGATCCTGTCTCTCCTCTCTGCACCTCCCCACTTGTGCTCTCTCTTTCTCTGTCTCTCTGTCTCTCAAAATAAATAAACTTCAAAAAACTTCTGGGGTGCCTCAGTCGGTTAAGTGTCTGACATCGGCTCAGGTCATGATCTCATAGCTCATGGGTTCAAGCCCTGCATCAGGCTCTGTGCTGACAGCTCAGGGCCTGGAGCCTGTCTTAGGATTCTGTGTCTCCCTCTCTCTCTGACCCTCTTCTGCTCATGCTGTCTCTCTCTCTCTCTCTCTCTCTCTCTCTCTCTCTCAAAAAATAAAACATTTAAAAATATTTAAGAAACAAAAAAAAGTTTTTTTAAAGATGTCAAGTGTCTAGAACAGACATGGTGGGTGCCTAAGAAATGGTGACTCTCCTCTGATCCTGGGGTCCAGGTTCCTGACTCCACAAGGCTGCCTCTTCCTGGGCGGCCTGGGCGGTAAATGTGCTCTCTTTATGTCCTGCTGCAGGGGCTCCCTGGGGGGCACCCAAGAGCAAGCATGCCTTCTAGAAACTACTGTGGTCGGAGACAGCAGAGAGGTCCCGTCTCCAGAGAGCGGACTGCGGAACCTCAGTTCCCCTTCCCCTCCCCCCACCGTCACTGCGACACACAGACTGAGAGGCTGGGGACCCACATGTCTCAGATCCGTCCCGGACTCATAAAACTGACAGGAATACCAAAAAATGAGGCTGATGCCACATCCTGAAAGACGAGTTGTGCCCCCAAGATTCTTCACTCCAGGTGAACCCGAGGCTTGTCTCCCTTCCCTCCTCATCCTGGGGAGCGGACAGGCCTCTGGATCTGGCTGTCTGTGGCCCTCAGCGTGTTCAGATTCTCAGACATGGGCAGAAACATGTGACAGCACCCCAGGAGACTCTTCCCAGAAGGCCCCTAGCACAAGGCCGGGGCTCTGCTCCAGGAGGGGCTGGGCCCTGCTGGGTGAAGCCCTGGCCTCCCTTCCCTGCCCCCCACCAGGCCTGCTGGACAGAAATGTGGGCTTAGGGGTCAGGGAGCACCCCAGGGACCGCAGCGCCCCCTCTCTGCTGCAGACACCCAGCACGGTCACCTTGCTGTGGAAGACATCCGGGATGTCATGAGGGGGCCGCCCTGCGCTGGCGGTTCCTTCCCAGAGTTTCCCCAGCGCTCACCTCCCCATGCCTTCCCCACTCTGCCCACCGCTGTGTGGAAGGGCGGAGGACCCACACCCCCCTCACCGTGGTCTCCTGCACGAAGTCAGCCCCTGGACTCCCCCCTCAACTCCCGCCCTGGGCTGAAAGAGCTGGGGGAGAGGTAGGCACCCTGGCCACCACAGACTCTTCTCGTGACCCAACTTCGCAGAGTCTGGTCCACCTGGATAGGTTAACTCCATAGCAAATCCAGGGTGCAGGCCTGCGGGGCAGAGGAGCGAGCGACGGGGGAGGGGGGACATCCTGCTCAGCCTGTTCCCCACAGAGCCGCCCTCACCGCTGCCGGGAAGGACTGTGCCGCCTCCAGGCTCATGGGCCACAGGAACACCCAGCGACAATGGTGGGGAGAGCCAGGGCCACCCGGCCCAGAGGTTCCCAGCACTCCCAGGCCTTGGGCTCAAGACCCCAGCACTGCCCCTTGGGGTGGAGTGTCCCCGAGCGAGTTTTCACATCTGTAAAATGAACCATAACTAACAGTTTTCTGCCCACTGCGTGGGGTTGTAGAGATCCGGTGCTTTCAGTGGAAGAGTGAGTCTGTGTCCCCGGTTTTCTGTTGCTTCCGTGCTCTCAGGACATGGTGACAGCAGAAGTAGGCAGTCACCCCTGTGACAGGCAGGGCTGAGGCTCACAGGGTGGCTGAAGGCTGATGTCTAGCAAAGAACCATGCCCCTGCAGGCTCCTGGGAAGATTAGCCACACAGAGAAGTTGCCTCAGATGCTGTGGCAGAGGTCACCTTTGTCCCTTCTTCCGTTGGGTGACCAGCTGGTGTTTGGTTGATGACGGACAGGGCTGCAATTTTACCCTCCAGGCCTCTTTGCAGATGGGAGGCTGCCCAGGGGATGTAAGTGGGAGTCCCTGGGTGGGGCTTCTGGAAAGCTCTTAATGGGGAACTGAGCCAGCCCATTGGTCCTTCCTGCCTTCTTCCTTCCTTCCCGGAACTGAGATGCAAAGGTCAGAGCATCAGCAGCCACCTTGTGTCGTGAGGCAGCCTTGAGAATGGAAGCAATTATGAAACGGTGTCCTGTAACAGAGAGCCACCATCCCATCCTAGAGCCCCTCCTCCAGACTTCATGTAAGCGACAGACACTCACAATCCAAATTGACATTTCCCACAAGACGTGTCTTCCTAAACCACTGCTTGACAGATAAACTTTCCATTCACTGACTTGCACACAGAGGAGGACCCTGGGTTCCAAATGATGGTCCCTTAAAATATCCTGTGCAAATCGTATCTCCATGTATCTAGTCGCTATTCCCCACGGACTTACTGCATGAATCTTGCAGATGCCTTCAGCGTCAGTGTTCCAGGGCAGTAATGACCGTCAGTGCTGGTGCAAGGTTTAAAACACGTCACTCCTTGCTCGAGTGCGTAATGACTGAAAGTCCCACTTGAAAGAGAAGAATCTCTCTGTAAGATCAGTGTCAGTACCACCCCTAATGTGTTTGTGACCTTGCACTTCTTAGAGCAGTGGCTGCTCAGCAGCCCAAGGCAGAGGGGAGGTGACCAGGGAGTCTACCCTGGGGGGGTGGGGCCAGTGTCCTGGGCAGAGATGGCCATGAGGCAGGCCCCAGGCCCAGCACCCAGGGCAAGTGGGCTGACCGGAAAGCACCAGTCCTCTGTCCTCGGGGAACTGCTCCCCCTTGAAGGGTGTGTTGCCAGCTGGGTAGGTAGAGGCCCAGCCCCTGAGCACAGGGGAGCCCAGGGCCCTTGAGGGCCCCCCCCCATATGTTTCCCTGGGGAATTTCGCCCCAGAGGCAAAAGACTGCCTTCTCTCCAGAATGCTCACGGCCTTGGCGGTGTTTATAAGCATTTTTAAAGGGTCTGGGTCAGATCCATTCTAGGAAAAGTGCCCAGACAGCTCTCAGGGCTCCAAGCCATGGCCTGGCCTCCGCCTCCCTATTCAAGGACCCTGGGGTGGGCGAGTGCAGGCATCCTCAGCTGGGCTTTGCCCACCGCGCTTGGCGATACTTCCCCCAGAGTCCCCGCTTCTTCCCTTACAGCCCACCGGGCACCGCGCTGGGCTCTGGGGACGCTCTGGTCGAGGCCTCTGGGACCTAGTGTGGAAAGACAGTGTGTGGCAGAGGAGTAAGGGGCGATGCGGTAGCTTGAGGCTCGGCTAGAGCAGGGCTCCTTAGAATGCGGACACTTTCACTTGGAGAAGGACTGGTCACCTGGTCACTGGCACCCCTTCCCAGCACACTCCCCTAAGGGGGATGGGAGGGAGGAAATTCCCTTGTTCAATGGGGAGCCAGGCCCCGCCCACAGCAGAGAAAAGAGGAAGTGGGGGGGGCCAGCGCTGCCAGGATGGGGAGGGGGAGGGAAGGTAGGGGGAGGGGAAGGGAGAGAGAAGAGTAGGAAGGGGTTGGACAGGAGAGGGGAGAGGGGAAGGAGAGAGGAGGGAGAGCAGGAGGGGGAGAAAAAAGAGG
>PISW01013352.1:0-26822 GCA_004023785.1 Mungos mungo
CTGATGTTGTCGGCTGGAAAGACACAGACAAGAGAGTGACTCCCCGATGTGTGGCCTGACTGTCCTTGACTCGGTTTGGGAGCCTCCCAAAATCTGTGTGGGGGCTGGCAGGTGTCCCTCTGACTCTTTGGGAAATCTGGATTTGGGGATTGTCGAGGGAAAGGTTTTCAAGTGAGAGCATATAGTGCCCAGGCTCGTGGGGAGGACGGGAATGTTAGTTAGCCATTCTTCTCCTCCTCCTCCTCCTTTCTCCTCTCCTACCTCCTCTCCCCCTCCCCTTTCTCTTCCTTCTCTTCCTCATTTTCTTATATCGGATCTTAATTTTTATTAAAGGGACCGGGTACCTATTTATCCTGTTGAATATTCCTGAGGCCGTTGGTCTGGCACCTTGGGGCCGTTGCTCTGGCACCTTGGTGCAATTCTCATTTACATACAATTAATATTTCAGTGCTGATGTGCTCACCTTTGGCTTTCCCTTCTTCCCACCATATTCTATCTTTGCCTTTCCCTCTGCGAATCCTAACTTTATCTATTAAAGGGAGGGAACTTAGGGCATAAGTTTAAGAAATCGTTTAAATGAAAATTCCAAACAGCATTAACATTTCAGTGCACCTCATTATGATTGCAGAGCAGGGCAGGAAATACACAAGGTAAAATTAACACACTCTCGGCTGAAGTTCATGGCTTTGAAGAAGACGCTCTCTCCAAGGAGCAGTGGGACGTAGGGTTGATTAAACTGGGATTTCACCGTCGCTCAGCCTTGAATGCCTGAGATAAAAAGTCATTTGATCTAATTAGACAATCTGAGGAGGGCTTTTAAAGAACCCACCTATGGTGATATTTCTTTCTTTTCTTTTTTAAATCTTGGAAATGGATTTTCAGAAGTGTGTGAATCTTTTCTTCCATTTGAGTATTGACATCTTCCAAGAAGCAAGAGTGTGATCTTCTGGCGACTACCTTACTGAGACTTTATGAAATCATAACTTTGTGTGTGTCCATATAGGAGTGTGTGTGCATGTGCGTGTGGCAGAGGCCACGGAATGTGTGTTACGTAGGGGTGTGTGTACTTCCTGTTCCTCAGACCGCGCCCGGCGTCGGGAGGAAGTTGCATAAACTTACCCGTACTGTTCTCTTGACCTCCACTGTTTGTAATCAAGCAGCACCCTCCATTAATGATTGATTATGCTAATATTTGGTCACGCGGTCAGCAGTGGGGGGGGTGTTTCGGGGTGATGTTCTCAGGCAGTAGCGCCTGCAGCCCCTGCACTTGGGTACGGCCTCAGGGACCGTCACAGCAGTCCTGTGTGGGGGCGTCTGCCGGCGTCTTGCAGGTGAGGGGCAGGGACACGTGGCTGCAGAAGCTTGTCCAGGCCCCTGGGCAGTAAAGGGACAAGCTGGGGTTCATGGCCGCGGAAGGGACTGCTCTGTGGGTCACTCGCTAGGGCTGCAGGAAGGCACAACCCGTGAACTGAACTTTTTAAAAAAACTCCAATGTGTGCATTTCAGAAAGTCTGGATTCTCCTTCTGTGTTTGCTTTTCTCCAAGTTCCTGGGTTGAACTTGGAAGGTCTGGGGTTTTTATTCCTGTTTATAAGATGCTGAGAACTAGACAGACATTTAAATAAAGGGATTCAACATTAGGCCAGAAACTTGACTGAGGCTCTGTCGTTCATCTTTACGCCCCGGGCCTGTGCGGCAGGTGCGCTGCCCCTGACATGAGGGGCTGGGGTCCTGGGGGCGTCACCGTGATGGTCAGGCCTGCTGCACTCCCAGCCGCCGCCCTATCGTGACAGCAGGTGCGCTGTAAAGAGGGAGAAAGGATCCTCTCTGAGCAAAGAGGGTGGTGTCCTTGTGGGCGTGTCCTTGTGGGCGTGGACGGAAGACACTGGGGCTTCTATTTCCTTATTTAAATTTTATCCTAAACGATGTTTTTCTTTTTTTAAAAATTTTTAATGTTTATTTTTGAGAGAGCGCGAGAGAGAGCAGGGGAGGGACAGAGAGAGGGAGACACAGAATCTGAAGCAGGCTCCGGGCTCTGAGCTGTCAGCACAGAGCTGGACGCGGGGCTCGAACCCACGAACCGCGAAATCATGACCTGAGCCGAAGTCGGAGGCTTAACGGATTGAGCCCCCCAGGCGCCCCTCTCCTAAGCAGTGTTTTAAAAAATGTTGAGATTACATTTTTCAATACACATAAAATATTACTCAAGTGGTTTGTGTGTATAAGTCACACGTAAGCAAAATGTGTCAGTACATATGCTGTGTGTACATGTACAGATGTATGTAAACGTGTGGGTATGTGCACACGTGCACTCTGTACAGGTATCATAGCATGTGGCGTGTGTATGTTCACAGGTGTTTACTCACGGTGCGTGTAAGCGCACGTGTGCACACGGAAGGTGCTCAGAATGCCCTTTGCTGCCCGGGGCGCGTTTGGTCTTAATGACGAGAAAGGCAAGCAGCCGACATGTTAGCTCGAGAGGTGCATGAGTCCAGGCCCCGGGCATCCTCTGCCCTGTGCCCTGGTTGGCGCTCACCTCCCAGCCCCGATGGCGTTGGACGGCCCCGGACAGGCCCTTCCCCCCAGTGAGGTTCCTCTGGGTCCTGGGCTTCTAATTTGAATCTCTCCAACGGCAGTTTGGTTAAATCCTCTTCTTGTTTGTTTGCCACCACGTTGTCTTTCTTTTTGAGAACCATCTTTGCTTTATCCTTATTTTATATCTTTTTTTTGATATGTTTTTAAATTTGTTTTTGAAAGAGACAGAGGCAGAGAGAGAGAATCCCAAGTGGGTCCTGCGCTGTCAGGCAGAGCCTGATACGGGGCTCGATCCCGTGAACTGTGAGACCATGACCCAAGCCGAAGTCAAGAGTCAGACGCTGAACCGACGGAGCCACCCAGGTGCCCCATGTTGATGTTGGGGTTTCATCCGTTTTTTAAAAAGTAATTTCCAACTGTTTCTTACGGAAGGTCAGCTTTACCTTAGGTCATGGGGTTTTGTTTTTGTTTTTTTACAAAGCGTCAGCAGCCGTTGCTACACGCAGAGCCGCGTCTGGGTCAAGCCAGCCCTGTTTTACTTCTCTTCCTCGTAATTCAGGGCGGAGGGGTCTGGTTTAAAGTTTGAGTGAAGGGGGAGCCGGGCGCGTGCTGGGTGGTGGGGTCGTCCCCCAGATGGACGCCGTCCCACGGCGTGGCCTCCAGCCCCACTTGGGAGGGATCTGCGAACCCAAGTCAGATGGAGTCTGGACAATGTGTGCCCCTTTCCACGTGGGACGTCTTGGGAGGAAGGCCAGAGCGGAGTGTCTGTTCTCGAGATCACATCACGCAGTCTAACTTACTTCTCTTTATCTGAGCTCAAGATGGTTTAGGGAAGATGCCAGTGCCCTCTCCCAGTTAATAGCGGCCTCCCCCATGGATTTTCATCCTGACTCGTGGCCAGGGATTCAGAGCAGGAACCTGGGGCAGCACCTTCTGCAGCGGAGAGCGCCCCGGTTCCCGAAAAGCACGCCGCACGGCCCGATTTTATTCGTTCATGAAAATGTCAGAGGGTTAATGTCTCTGTTGGCAGGACAGCTGTTCAGTGTCTACCCTGGGAAACTGCTTTACTTTTTGTTTGAAGAGAGAAAACATAGATGTTCTGCATTACATTTGGTGTGTAATCATATGAGACAGATGTATTAAATGAGCCTTACCCGGGCTTCTGGAGATCTGGCTCCAAACACTGAGTTTTACTTGACGTTTTCATTTGCAAGTGGCGTGAGGCCCCTTCGTGTGTCTCTCACGGGCTGCAAAGAGCCCCGGACGCCTGCGGACCAGCCCGAGGCTGTAGCTCATTCACGCGGCCGCCGCGGTGGGGACCGAGTCGTCTGCGCTGATGTTTCGGGTTAAAGATAGTAACAGCAAATCAAAACCACAAAGCCACTGAAGCAAAGCTTTTTGTTGGGGGGACAGATGCCCACGAGGAAGGCCTGAGCAAGTCTGGAGCCAGAGTCCATGTCTCCTCTCTTTCCTCTTCTGTGAAAACATGGGCGCTTTGGTTCAGAGAACTTGCCCCATGGAGGAAGGCAGAGTCAAGGTGCCATTTTGTTTTTTGCCTGATTCTACCGCCGAAAGCGTTAGCAGGTGCGTTGTTTGTAGATCCAGTGATTCAAGGACATTCATTCGCGTGTGTCAGTGTTGTAGTAACCTCTTCACCACAAAACCTCTCGCTTGTAAAGAACCCTCAGGAGCTGGAGGTAGTTTGGGTGTTTCCCGCTGTGTCTTCCATCCAAGGTAATGTCCCCAGTGGGCGCCTCGGGGGGTCAGTAGCTACGCGACCAGTTCTTGGTTTTGGCTCAGGCCGTGATCTCACGGTTTATGAGTTTGACTCCCACGTTGGGCTCTGCGCCTGCTCCAGACTCTCCCCCCCTCTCTCTGCCCCTTCCCTGCTCATACTCTCTCTCTCTTCCCCCTTCCCCCTTCAAAATAAATCAGTAAACACTTAAAAATGTAATATCCTTGAGAATAAATTATTTTGGAGGAGAGGTCTGTCAAATGAAAAAAGTATCAGAGAGAATTTGCCACAAATGTACATACTTCAAAGAAAACAGGCAGCATCTATAAAAATAAAAAGTATTAGGTTTCGATACTTTGTTACTATGTAAATGCCACCGTATTTCTCTTGGAGATGTGACCTGGCGGTGGTCACACACGTAGCTGTTTACTGACAGTTAACAAATCCCAGAGTCACGTTTTCTATTTCCTAGAGTGTTTCTGAAACAAATCAGTCTCCCCTTTAGGTAGAGAATAGACTTCCCCCCCTCTGATCTGCCTTTCCTTCTTTGCTTTGCAAAATTTGGAATCAATTAGGGAATAGATTTGTTCATAGTTGCCTTAATTAGTCTGATAGTGGCTATAGCTGCAAAGTAATTTTTTTACACGCTGCCCAGACCTCTTAGGTTTGTAGAGACATAACTGTAATAATGATGCCTCCGATGCTGTTTTTTCTATTTACCAATAGTGTGTAAACAGCAGTAGACAGCGAAGGAGTCCCCTTACCGGGTAATTCGGCTCTTTATGGTGTTGGGGAGGGATCCTCTTGGTGATTTCAATGACGCCTGGGAAGGGGCTATTTATGTGCATAGAAGGAAGACAGTGTCCTTACCCGGTAGGCAAGCCCTGCATTTGCTTGGGAAGGACTAACGTTGTCCTCTTTCCATTAACCAATGCACAGTATGCTTGAAGTGCGGTGCGTGCTCTCAGCATTCACGGGCAGGGGTGTGTGCGCACACGCGCGCGTGCACACACGTGCACACATGCACACACACAGGCTCACACTGCCTCCTCCCGGAGACGCAAGCCAAGCACTCCGTCACAAGAGCCCCCCCGGTGCGCAGATGGCCGTCCTGTGGGTCGAGAAGCCCCGTGTGGGTGTCGAGAGCCGGCAGCTGGGAGCCACCTCTGAGCCGTCCCCGGAGGACCCCGGGGTCTTGAGGCCTGAGCCACACGTGGCCGCAGAGGTCGGGGAGGGGAGGCCAGTGAACTTCCCCAGACATAGAGCGGTGCTGACAGCCCCGGCCTGTTGGAGGGGCCCTGGGGGCGTTTATTGTTTATTTATGAGAGAGAGAACAGGGGAGGGGCAGCGAGAGAGGGAGACACAGAATCCGAAGCAGCTCCAGGCCCCGAGCTGTCAGCACAGAGCCCGACGTGGGGCTGAAACCCACGAACCACGAGATCATGACCTGAGCCGAAGCCGGACGCTCACCTGACTGAGCCAGCACTTTGTCTTGCTGTACACACAAAGGCCAGACAGCAGAGCCCCCGCTCAGGAGCCGGGGCTGCTGGAAGCCTCGTCAGCTGAGGGGGGAGCACCGGCTGGACCCCCGGCAGTGGTCCTGGATGACTGGAGAGCTCCTTGAAAGAGGAGATCCGGGCACCATGGGAACAAAGCTCCCTGAAGGTAAAAGGCGGGTCATCGGAGGTGTCGCCTTTGCGGGACGTCCCGGGACTCAGAGCTGTGACCAGTAGACAGTCTTCTGTGTGGACCGTGGCAGGGTCTGGGCGGCGGTGGCAGGCAGAGCTGAGCAGCCTTGGCCGCGTCCCTCCTGTAGGATCAGGGGACGGGCACGGGGCCCTGCGAGGCGGACAGAGGCGTGCTGGGGTCGATCTCGTGAGGCTCCCGCGGCCGGCGAGAACGGGACAGACAGCATCCGCCCTTCGGAAACCGACGGGCTCCCTGTGCTGCCGTGGAGCAGATGGCGGCTCGCTGTGAAGGGCCACCTCACACGTGGCTGTGTCCCGTGCTGTCCTCTGTGTGGGGGACGGGTCGGCCACGGAGGGAGCGGGACCGTGGTGGGCCGGGAAGGTGGGGGGAAGCAGATGGGGGAGGGGCGGAGCCTGCCCGCACCGCTGGAGCCCTGGAGTCCTTTGTCACTTAGAACTTTGAGTAGCAGGTGGCAGGAAAAGTCACTTCTCAGCATCTGTCCAATTACAGTGACTTTTCTGTCCCCAGTTACTGGAAGTTCTGGCTAAAATACTCAGGTTTGCATTTTTGTAAGTCCCTGTGGTCGTAATAATGAGCCCTCATGAAATACTTGCTGTGCTGCATGCGCCGCTCTGGGTGTGTGTGTGTGTGTGTGTGTGCACGCATGTGCATGCACGCGCATACCTGTGTGCCTGTATGTGTGTGCCCATGTTCACTTGCACACACGTGCACACATGTATGTGCACGTGTGTGCACGGGTGTGTATGCGTGTCCGTGTGTGCACGTGCACGGGCCTGTGTGTGCCTGCATGTGTGTGTGTGCATGTGCATGTGGGTATGTGTGTGCACATGCGTGTGTGTATGTGTGTGTGCGCTCTACCAGACCCCCCATCTGTCGGCCCCTGTCCCCGGGCCCCTTCGCGCGTCCTTCCGGGGACCGAATGAGTGGGTCCTGCCGTCCCGCGGGCGCAGCCGGAGGGCGGGGTTCGGGGCGCGATGCAGCTGGAGCCCGAGCTCTGGACCCACTGCCCCCGAGGGACGGGAGGCTCCGCGGCCGCGCGGTCCCGATTCTCTTCCACAAGTGGGAGGCGAGACCCGGCCCTCGGGGCCAGACAGACCTCGGGGCCGGCCGCCAGCTGGCGTTCCGAGCGGGGCTGGATGCCAGAGCCCGCCGGCCCTCGCCGCCCTCGCTCGGGGTCAGACCCCGGTTTCCCACAAGGGACGGCTCTGCCGCTTTGCTGTGGGACCTTCGGTCATTTCAGACCCAGTGCCGAGACTCACTCGTCCTCATTTGGGGGGCAAAGTTCATGCTTCAGGGGGCACGCCCTTTCCCTTCCTGCACTCTGCGGCGAAACCTTGCAGCTGCCCCCAGGTCCCAGCGGTGGCCTGGACGTGGCCCCTGCTTCCCTTGCTCCCCTCTCCCTCCCTCCTGTTAGCAGAGAAGAGGCTAAAGGTCTGTGTGCCGACCAGCCACGGCAGCCGCTGACAACTGCTTGGATTTAATTTCAGTGCTCAAACCGCATCCACCCATAGGTGATAGGTTGTAATTTGGCGGCGGCGGGAGTGGGTGGGCCGTGAGAGCGCTGCGGATGCTAATAGATAGTTTGGGATTTATGTGCGCGGGTAGGCTCGCATTGTTAACGTTATTTATAAAGATAATATATAATTTCTAAATTCGCAGAAACGGTTTGGCCTAATGATTTCTAAATGCATACAATAGAACATTACGCCGGTTTTATTAATTCTATTTATGTGCAGAGAAGCAGAGACTGAGAACCCTGAATCCGAGATGCGCCCAGAGAGCGTGCCGTGGAAAACGCTCGCGCCCGTGCGATGAATTTCTGAGCCGCGGCACCCAGGGCGCGTCCAGGCCACAGAACCTATCTTTGCCAGTAATTTCGGCTTCCGAGGACCCCCGCTTGGCCGTTCTTTGGCGACCGTGGGTACCTTTGCGTATGATTTACACGCAGTCATTTTCGCCGCGGAAAGAGAATGTAGTTATTAATGTCCTGCCGTAGAGCCGGCTGAGCAGAAGCTCCATTTACAGAGTCTGTCTTCAGGGCACACTTCGTTTCACTTAGAATAAATTATCATACATTTATCATTAGTTAGCAAGTCATTAACATTAATATAAACAAATATGTGGCACATTTCTTCAGGAAGGTTACGTTTTTAATCACTTAGCGACGTCGCAGGCAGCGTATACATATTTTATTTTTAATGGAGGCGCTTTCCCCAGCTTCCGGATTCCCACGAAGAGCAGCCCGTGCCTGTGTTCGCTCAGAACGGGCTCCGTCCAGGAGGGGGTTCAAAACGCACTTTTCTCTTCTAGTGACAGAAGCACGTTCTCAGACCCGCTTTCCGCCTGGAGACTTGCCGTCTGAGTCCGTGTTGGGGAAGGCTCGTTCTACGGCAGGGAAGTGTCAGAGGGGAGGCGAGCGTCCTGGGTGCCTCCGGCTGGCGTTAGCCCAGAAGTGACCGTGGACCGTGTCTCATGACCTCGGTAGCCAGAGCGCAGCCGCAGGCGGGCTGTTGTAAGGTTTGGCCTTGGTGTCCCCCGAGCTCCAGGTGCGGGAGGCGCGAGCCGGTGGGGGTGCGGGTGTTTGTGTCTTTGTGTGCACGCGCCGGGTCGCCCCCCAGCCTCTTTTCTTTTTTAATGTTTATTTATTTTTGAGACACACAGAGAAACCGAGAGACCCAGCACGAGTGGGGGAGGGGCAGACAGAGAGGGAGACACAGAATCGGAAGCAGGCTCCAGGCTCCGAGCTTTCGACCCAGAGTCCGACACGGGGCTTGAACTCACAGGCCATGAGACCATGACCTGAGCCGAAGTTGGAGGCTTAACTGACTGAGCCACCCTGGCGCCCCTTCCTAGGCTCTTCATGGCAGAGACTAAAT
The DNA here is from genome assembly GCA_004023785.1 of Mungos mungo. Classification (NCBI taxonomy): domain Eukaryota; kingdom Metazoa; phylum Chordata; class Mammalia; order Carnivora; family Herpestidae; genus Mungos; species Mungos mungo. The sequence goes on from PISW01013352.1 coordinate 8,856, forward strand.
GTGCGAATTCCTTCTCGTTACCTCTTTGGCTTCCGGATGTTCCCAGTAGAGGGTGACTCCCTGTCCCCACCTACTACCGTGTGCGCAGGTGAGCATTCAGGTCCTTGTCTCCTCCAGAAAGAAAACATCTTCGCGGCCAGAGAGAACCAACATGTTTCACACCCAGTCGGTCTTCCGTACTTACGGGTTGGCTGGGTCACTCATGAATGTACTAAGGTCAAGGTCTCCCTGCCACGGACTTTAATGGCAAGCATTGCGTAATCGGAGGAAGTAAATTTACGATCGCTCTGATCTCACGTGATACCGTCGCATCTGCAGCCATTCTTTCGCCGTTGTAAACAATCCTTCTTATGGCCCATTTCTATTATTAATGTCAGCTAGTTATTAAACTGACTCCTGTCTCATTAGCCACGTGCTGTTCTCAGATAAAATTGGACGGCTGTCATAAAAGCTGATTCGTTACCAGAATAGGGAAATGTGGTATCTATTTAGGTTGTGGTGCGGGACTGTATTCCAGAATTCTCGTCTTCGATAAAATGATCTCCATATTTGGAATTACTTGTTCGGGCCTGAGAGTATCATCTACGTCCGTTTTAGCAGATGGCGTAATCCGAGGCCTCGCGCAGGAGGCAATGCGGGCGCTCTAGGGGGACGGTCTTGGGGAGACTGACGTCTCACGAGGAACCTTCTCCCGGGACGAGCCAGGGCTGGTGGTTACAAAATAGCTCTTCCCCGTCTCCTCTTAATTGTGGCGTTCGTCATTTTTATCTTCCATTTATGGGCTCGAAGATAGAATCGCGTCTCCTTTGATTTTTTCCTATTTATGGATGTTTTATTTCGTCTCTCTTTTCCTGTAATTAATATTTATATTTAGCTTTTCCTTGGTGTGAGTTGCACCAAGATCGCGCGTGCCTCTCGTCATAAATTAGCCCCGTGCTGTCTCCCGAGAGAGCGCTGATTAGCTCCCCTGCGTCGTTAGCAACTCGGTTTTTCTGTCTGGAAAATGGAGCCGGTAGCTGTCCATGTTCCACTCTGACCCAGTTTGGGGGGCACACGTTTTAACGCTTCGTGAGCGGTGCGAACCCCAGTCGTCGGCCAGAGGCGTTGTCACGTGCAGTCACGTGCGTGCGGGTGTCCACATTCCGGCTGACGCTCTTTCCTGCGTTCTCGTAGAAGAGGCCCGTGGCTCCGGAAGACGTGTTCCGGGTGCGGAAGTAGGAGCAGGCGAGTTTTCTGGAAAGTCTGCTCCTGCTCACCTGCCTGGCAGGTGATCCCGGACAGAGCTGATCCCCCCCACCCCACCCGCGCTCCTGTTCACCCCCGTGTCCCAGTGATGTGACCCAAAGAGGGGGGCCCCCGAGAGGAGCCCCGCGAGGGGTGGGTTTGCAGCTGGACCCGAGGTTCCCTGTGGTCAGTCGCCCGCCTTGGCTGACGCCGAATTCATCCCGTGTCTCAGGCATCGTCTCTGCCCTGTTTTACGAAGGAAAAGAACTTTGATTTCTAGTTAGAGAAGGAACACAAAATAATTGTAGAAAAGTCAGACGGTGGAGACCAGCCTAACGCAGAAAATGGGTAACGGTTAAATCCTGCCACGTAGAGAAAACCCGCCTTTCTGACAGTCACGCACACACTTATAAACAGCAATGAAGTCCCTGATGACCATTGCATGGACATCTGATTTAAATTTTTTTAATGTTTTATTTTATTTTTGAGAGAGAGAGAGAGAGACAGCATGAGCAGGGGAGGGTCAGAGAGAGGGAGACACACAGAATGTGAAGCAGGCTCCAGGCTCTGAGCTGTCAGCACAGAGCCTGACATGGGGCCCAAACCCACAAACCATGAGATCATGATCTGAGCTGAAGCCAGAACCTGGACGCTTAACCGACTGAGCCACTGGACATCTGATTTACAAAGAAGTGCTTGGGGTGCCTGGGTGGCTCAGTCGGGTGAGTGTGTGACTTCAGGTCAGGTCACCATCTCACAGTTCATGGGTTCGAGCCCTGTGTCGGGCTCTGTGCTGATAGCTCGGAGCTTGGAGCTGCTTCGAATTCTCTCCTTCTCTCTCTTGGCCCCACCCCGACTCGTGCTCTGTTTCTCTGTCTTTCAAAATTAATAAATGTTAGAAGAAGAGATGCTGGGAATGGATTGACGAACTTCAGCCGTGGGTCCTAGAAGTGCGGCAGGCGCCCCGGGTGTGGGGCTGCGGCCAGGCGGGCAGGCGTTGGCGCATGCTGGTGGGCGCGGCTCTGAGTGCGTCCACACTGCGTTCCTCCCGGGGAGGCGGCAGGGACTGACTCACAGGTTATGATGCCTTGCCGTGCCTGGGAGAATCCTCGTATGTGACGTTGTTCAACCTGCGTTTTCACCCACAGTGTATCCTGGGTGCTGACGTGTTTTCATGGATCCAAACGAGGTCGCTCTCCTAATGGCGGCGCCCGGACCCGCACTGCTTGCATGTGTTAGCCCTTCGTTAACAGATGCCCTCAGGTTCATTACCCCACAGTTAATGCTCTCCTGTAGGTCTTAAACTGTTTTTCCAATAAATACCCATCACGCACCTAGTGTGTCCCAGGAAGAACGTCCAGGCTCTTAGACTGTTGGGGGCGACGGAGGACGCACAGGGAAGGGGGGAGTCGCAAATGGAAGGAAGCAGAAGCGATGACTTGGGGGTGCAGAGGCCTGCGGGGGGGTGTCTGCCTCCGCTGCGGTGCCGTCAATTACAGCCGATCCGGAAGGGAGCAGAGGTGACAGTTAGGGCATCCGTGGGAGAAGGGCCTCCCGGAGGAGGCGGCGGCCTGGCTCCGAAAGAGGGTGGGCCAAACGCCGACTGGCACATCCTCTTCACCAGCTATGCCGGGAGCCAGGCTGGCGGCCAGCACACATGGGACCCGGAGACCCGGAGCCTCAGACTTCACACCGTGAAGCAGGAAGTGGAGGACCGGTTTTCCGAGGATGCGAGGCGCCCTTACTTCTGGATCACGTTGTTTTCAAGGCCACCGCGATGACGATGGCCGTGGCAGGGAGGGAGGAGGCAGGGAGCCGGCGGCACGGTCGCCTGGTGGTCCACGGACGGGGCGGGGGGCGCTGGGTCTGCGGACCCGTGGGCAGGCAGGTGCGACACACACAGGCCACTGGCGGATGGCGTGGGAGCAGTCAGGGAAGAGATGGGATCCGGAAGACCCGAGCCGCTGGCCCGAGGGTGCCGTTAACCGGGACGGGAGCCCGGGAGACAAGGCCATCGGGAAGGGGGCGTCAGCCCTGTTTGGAGAGGCGGGTCTGCCCGCAGGCACTGGGTCTGCGGAGCTGGGGCTCAGGGGGCCAGGCCTGGACACACGGAGGAGGTGAATGCGTCCTGATGGCACTTAAAGCCGCAGGAGCGGAGTGGCTGCCCCAGGGGACGGGTGTGGTGAGGGTTAGCCAGGAAGAGAGGGACAGAGTGACCCAGAGCGAGAGAAGGAAGTTCCGGAGCCGGTCACGTCCGGGAGAGGGCCGTGCGGCCCGGGGAGGAGCCGATGCCCGGATGCTGTTGAGCAGGAGGGACAGACGGAGGGACAGACGGAGGGACGGCGCCGTCCCGCGATGCGCAGACCTGAGGCGGGTGGTCGCGGTGGCCGGTGGTGAGGGCGAAACCGGGCTGGCAGGGCTTCAGGGTGGAGTTTCAGGGACCTGAGATGGTCCTGAGCCGATTCGTACAGAGGCTGGGACCGTGGGGCAGAGCGCGGAGCACGGAGGGCCGGGGAGGGAGACGCAGAGGGTGCAGCCTCACGGTGTCGCTCAGGGTCCTCGGTGCCCGTGACAAATCCCAGCTGGGCAATCTCTGCCGGAGAGAGGCTTCGGGGAAGGTCAGTGTGGGTGCGTTCACAGGGACCTGGAGGCCCGCGGGCAGCCTTGGAGCCACAGGCAGGGACCTGTGCCCGGTGGCAGCACGGAGGCGCCTCCGTCGACCCAGCGCCGAGCTCCACGGAGGCAGGAGGGCGAGGGCCGGAGATGAGAGAGGGAAGGTCTGGCTTCGTGGTGAGCACGTGGGCGCCTGGGGTGCAGAGGTGTAGACGGCACCCGTCCCGGTGAGGCTCGGCCTGGCTGCACCCTTGGGGCTAAATGCAGGGAGAAGGGCTCCTGAGTGAGAGATGGGGCCCGTGTCCCGGCCACACAGCGCTCAGGCTGCGGGCCAGACCGGGGGTGGGGGGGGCGGGGTGCTCCAGGTCGCGCTGGGCTGACCCCAGGTGCCAGGGGCCTGGGCTCTTAGCTGCAGGCTTTGGCGGGGACTCAGCCCCCAGGCTCCCCAAGCGATCCGGAGAACCTAGTTCCTGGGCGCTGTGGGTCGGAGGACCCCGTCTCTCCGCTGGCCGTCGGTCCCATGTCCTTCCTGCCCTCCCCCATGACCACCTCCATCTCCAAGGCCAGCAGCGGCTCACCCGGCCCTTCTCACTTTCCGGTCTGCCCGGCTTCCTCTCCTGGGTCGGCTCTCGGGGGCTCCCGGGGCTGCACTGTGCCCCCCCCCAGGAAGCCCAGAAGGCTGGCCCCACCCCAGGGGCCGAATCACAAGGGCAGAGCCCATTTTGCCCTGCTGAGCTAAGGAACAGAAGGACTCCATGAAAACCTGCTTCTTGCTGCTTTTCCTGCCTCTGTTCTTTTAAAAATTTTTATGCTTTTTTATTTTTGAGAGACAGAGACAGTGCAAGCAGGGGAGGGTCAGAGAGAGAGGGAGACACAGAATCTGAATCAGCTCCAGGCTCCGAGCTGTCAGCACAGAGCCTGACTCGGGGCTCAAACCCACGAACATGAGATCATGACCTGAGCCGAAGCCGGACGCTCAACTGACTGAGCCACCCAGGCGCCCCTCCTGCCTCTGTTCTTGCCGGGACCTGCACCCCCACTTTCCTTGTGCCGCAGAATGGGGGTCGTGTGTGGCCTCCTTGTACGGGACTAGGCGTCAGTGACCTCTTTAGAGTGGGTTATGTCTAAGGACCGTGCAGGTAGGAGCAGGACTGGATGAAGCCCTTGGGGGCGAATCCCAGACCCCCTGCACCCTGTGTGCCTTCGGTAAACTCTGCCCTCGCCTCCTGCCCGCCTTTGTCTGGATTCCATCCTGAGCCTGGCCAGGGCCCTTTGTGCCGCGGATTCCCTTGGGTCCTAGGCCCTGCATCCCTGTCAGGTGATGCATTCACAGAGGCTGTGTCTCCTTCTGTCATGGTCTTGGGGTCAAGGCAGGAACCTCCTCGGGGCCCCAGAGTCCCACAAAGGAATCAAGAGCCCAGAGGTCCGAGGGTCACCTTTGTGGATGTTGAGGTCACTGATATCGGGAAGTCACTGAGGATCTGGGGAGACCGCCAGCCGGGTCTTCGGTGAAGGGGGGATGGAGGGGGAGCGCGGGGGGAGGTGGGGGGATGCCCACTGGTTGAGCCTCACAGGACGGGGTGCGGGAGGCAGGGCCAGGCTGACTAAGTGCCGGCGTAAACGGATCCTCTGGGAAGGAACGGATAACCTGTAATTTCCCCAACATTGCATCCTTCGCAGGAGACGTTAGGCATTTTCTTACAGAGGTCTGACAGTTACCTTGTTAATCTGCTAGTGGATACTGCACGGAAGAGTCTAAATGGAAACTTTGTGCCGCTGCATTTGTAACGGGTTATGGGTCCCGTAAACAGACTCCTGAGTGTTCTGTGTCCACAGCCTCCTCACTGAAAGCTCTGACTTGGGGACTGTTTTTCTGTAGCGTCGAATGCGTTTTCCAGGCGTGTGGTGCCATCAGTGATAAATACCAATATTTTCTTTTCTTTAAGAATACCTATTTCTTTTATTTTGCTTGGGGCTTTTTATCTAGGGATAATTTTGATTTTCCTTAAGTGGATCTCGGGGCCGTGGCTCAAGATGGTTCTATGCTTTTTCTTCTTCATTTGCTTATTACAGTGAATAAGAAATTAATATGTGTTTCGGTATTTCTCTCTTTATTCCTAGAGTGGTTCCACTGAGTCACAATACTGAAGTTTATTTTGGTTAGAGTTTTAGAAATGTTTTATGTAAGTCCTGTCTTTGATACATTCCTGTATTGCTTTTCTTCTGGAATATTTTTCTTTCTGTTTGCTAGGGTACAGGTGTATAGAGTATGACTGCATATATTTTCCTTGAACATGGGTAACAGTTTACATATGAAACCACTGAGCATGCCTGATTTCCCATTGCCCCCTTTTGGGTAAATATTAAGTGCACACACGCACACACACGCGTGCACACACACACGTTTCTGGATACTACCCCAAAACAAAGTAACAGTCATTTACTGACCATCCTAAATGAAGAAATGCTAACATTTTGTGATTTTCCTATTCTTTTTTTTTTAAGTTTATTTATTTTGAGAGAGCGAGAGAGCGAGAGAGAAAGGGAGCACAAGCAGGGGAGGAGCAGAGAGAGAGAACCCCAAGCAGGCTCTGCACGTTGTGCACAGAGCCCGATGCAGGGGCTCGGCCCCACGAATCATGAGATCATGACCTGAGCCGAGATCGTGGGTCAGACGTTTAACCGACTGAGCCACCCAGGCGCCCCTGGTTTTTGCATTCTTTACGTTTCCTCAAATACAGAAAAACAGGCTTTCAGATTTGTAGGTAGATGGACCCTGCTGTTGTCTGTCTGCTGTGGTGAATCGGTCTTTCTTTCAAATCCCTGTGTCTCTTAACTTCCTGTCTCCTGAGTCCTTCCCATCACGCGGACCTGTGCTGGTAGATTCTGGTGAAAGAGGCGTTCTACCTTCTTCCTTCTAAAAATGCTGGTAATAATTTTGCCATCCAGTTAGTGTTTGTGTTTTGTCGTGAGTTGTGGGGGGGTCCGGGCTGAGAGCGCCTCCTTCTGCTGCTGACGGGTGAGGTGTCCCTCCCGCCTCCCTCCCGCCACCGCGGCTGTTCTTAGGGACAGCTGCTCTGTACCTTCCAGTTTGTTAGACGCTCATTTTTCCAATTTAGGCTTCTCTCTCTTCCAGAGTCCGTTTTTGCATGTTACAGTTTCCTAGAAACATCTCCCCCTCCCCCGCCAGATTTTCAAATTTATGAACACAGGGCTTTATACAGTCTTCTGTCTTTAAATTTCCTGAGCATCTGTGTTTATTTACCTTCTCATCCCTAATTTTCATCATTTATAGTTCCTGCTCATATTTCCGAGATTAGTTAATCGGAGGCTTATCATTTTTGATTATTGGTCTTTCTAAAGAGTTCTTTTTTTAAGAATTTCCAATCATGCACATCAGCTGCTAGCGTCCCCAGCTACACTGAGGTTAGAAGATTTCCAGAACCAGGATGTGATGTTATTGGTTGTGTGTTGAATCAGAACTCTGCCCGACTGCTTCGTTCGGGGCCGGAAGGAAGCTTCTTCCCACCAAGACGGGGGCCCTTGGGCTCCTGCGCATTCTCCCCACCTGTCCGTCTACATCACGACCTTGATTTCCAGCTTGAGCTCGAGGTATTTGCTAGAAGACTTTATACGTTTGTAAGTAGTCAACTTGTTGCTTTTATTTTCTAACTGCTTAAAAAATATTTTTAATGTTTACTTATTTTTGAGAAAGACAGCATATGAGGAGGGGAGGGGCAGAGAGAGAGACACAGAATCCGAAGCAGGCTCCAGGCTCCGAGCTGTCAGCACAGAGCCCGACGTGGGGCTCGGACTCACAAGCCATGAGATCATGACCTGAGGCGAAGTCAGATGCTTAACCAACTGAACCACCCAAGTGCCTGTCCACACTCTTTTTTAAAGTTTTTTATTTATTTACTTATTGAGAGAGAGAGACAGCAGGGGAGGGTCAGAGAGAGAGGGAGACACAGAATCCGAAGACAGGTTCCAGGCTCTGAGCTGTCAGCACAAAGCCCGATGTGGGGCTCGAACCCACAAACTGTGAGATGATGACCTGAGCCGAAGAGGGAGGCTTAACCGACTGAGCCACCCAGGCGCCCCCTCTGCTTTCTTGAAATAACTGCCCAGCCTTGATCCCGCGTTTCTTTGTTGGGAAGATTTTGTTTCCTGAACCAATCTGAGAGTGTCTTTCTTTGAGGGGTCGAGTCTGATGATTCGGCGTCCCCATTTTGGTTCTCCGTCTCTGTTTTAGACGGGACATACTGAATTCTGTCTGTCCCCATCACTCGCGTAAAGAACAGACTTTCTTGGGCAGAAACGCAGAGGAGCGCGGTGTCATGAGTGCGGGGAAGCTGTGCTCTGCGGGATTCGTGTGATTTAAATGTCTTCTTTCATCTGCGGCGCTTTTCCACCTGCACCTGCTTCCTTCCAGCTGAGAATCTAAATCCCCGTTTCCTAAATAGAGTCCCATATTTGTGATGCCAGGGGTTACATAAGCAGTGGAGACCAACAGTAAGAGTTTTGTCAGCAAAAATAATGACATGTTTAAGGTTTTTCTCATGCTAATTCCCAACACCGCTTTCGAGTTCATTGTTAGGTCTAAATCTGCCCCCTGTTAAGTCCACCTCCCGCCTTCTGAGGCTGCGTGTTGAGCCGGAGGGTTATCGGAGATGACACAGATGCTCTAAACGAGGGATAATGGACGAGGCCGGGCGCTGCAGATGGCGGCTGGGTTGTTCCTCAGCTGCCCTGGGACCTCAGTCAGATGCACCTGTTTGCACCTCCACAGGTCCCGCCCCATCGGGATGGGTCCCGCTCGCCTGCCTGTCACAGGCTGGAAATGCTTTCAGGTAAAGACCAGGAAGAACCCGCGACAGATTTGCGCACCATGTCCTCTGAACTTTGCAGACAGAGGAGCAGCGGTGCCAAATATGAGCACTTGATGCCCCAGCGCTGGTAGAGGGAAGGGCTGTGGAGTGTGGCCAACGAGACCGAGTGTTCTGGTTCCGTTCTCCGTAAAGCGGCGATGGAGGTGGGTGCGGTCGCCGGTGTGATGCAGAGAAGCGTGTCGGGAACAGTAGAAGGCTTCTCCAGCACATGGCACCCTGGGAACTATTTCTGGCCAGTCCCCCAGACTCCCCCCTTCCTGGCCCCGCAGGTGCGGAAATGCGCAAGACCGAGGTGCTGGGGCGGCGAGGGGGCTGCCCGCTAGTGACGGTCACCGGTGGACGGGGGTCCAGCAGTCAGGGCTTTAGTTGTTTGCTCAACAGAATCAGGAAATCTGCATTTGTACGTACCATCTCTCGATTTTTTCATTGGGCAGTTATTTTATTTAAAAAAACTTTTTTAACATTTATTTTTGAGAGACAGAGAGAGACAGATCATAAGCAGGCGAGGGGCAGAGAGAGAGGGAGACACAGAATCGGAAGCAGGCTCCAGGCTCTGAGCTGTCAGCACAGAGCCCGACAGGGGGCTCATACCTACAAACCGTGAGATCGTGACCCGAGCCTAAGTTGGATGCTTAACAGACTGAGCCCCCCAGGCGCTCCCCCCCCATTTACAGTCTTGGAAGGATGACTAGCAGATGTATCCCTGTGTGACGTCCACATCTTCTCCTTTCTGGAGGGATTTCTCTCCAGCCACATTCAGTTACACGGTCAGGGACTTAACTTTCCAGCCAGGAGAGGTTCAGGCACAGCGCGGGGAGGTTTGGGGGTCCAGGCATCAGGTCACACAGAATGAGTCCTGGGATTGTCTAGGAGGACGTCTTCCGTCCCGGAGCTGCAGTGACAAACGCGTGTGCCCGCGTTCCGTGCCCGCGTGTTTCACCGCCTTCTCCGGGGGGAAAGATTTTGGCAGGAAGGTGAGGGAGTCTCAGGTGGACAGCGTCTTGGGAAGGGACAGTCCCTGCCCCGGGCTGCAGACCTGAGCGCACAGGAGCCCCGGATGCACACGCGTCTCTTCTGTCGGCCCCACTGCGTCCTGGGGAAGACGGCGCGCTCCGTCCTTGGCGGCTCCATGTGGGTCCCGGCAGTCCTTGGTCTCAGGGCCTCTAGATTCCTCTAGAGCGGCGACAGAAAACACGCCTGCTTCTGAGCACCAGCCTGTCACGAACGTGCGTGAAGTATGCAGGTGTGAGGCCCCCACGAATCAGGGGCCGGCCCGAGAGCCACGGCCTGGGAGGAGTCGGGCTCTGGATGCACTGAGCCCCCCGGGGGCCCGAGTCTGTCACCCCAGGTGACTGCTGACCTGTGGAATGTGGGCCCCGTATCGCTGGCACATCGTATATCCAAAGGAAGCCTGAAATCTGTATTTTTATGTGAAGTTTTCCAATTCTTTAAGGCTCACCCCTAATTTAAAAAAAATGCAACATTGTGTGATCCAAAGGAAACTGGTGAGCAGGTTGGATGTGGCCCGCAGGTTACCAATTTACAATTTCCACTCAAGCCAGGAATTCTAGAACGGGCTGCGTCTGCAAAGTCAGAGCCTGCCTTTCTTGGCAGAGGCCCCCCTCCCCTGGAGCAGTGATGGCCCCCCTTTCCCAGGCGGGGCCTGGGCAGGCTGGGGGCAAGCCCCCTGGGGTCACGGATGCATTTCCTCTGGCTCCTCCTCCCTCCTGGGTTTGCTCTCCTGAGGCTGCCGCCTGTGGTCAGGAATTGTCCTGCACTATTTCAATGGTTAGTTTTTCTTTTCTTTATGCTTTAATTTGGCTGATTCCGTGCAGTTAAATTAATAAAAATTAAATGCCTTTAGATGTGTTTCTACTAATTACCTTAGCTTTCTAATTTCCTTTGCAAAATGTAAAACCAACTAACCTGCGGTGGCTTTTCTGGAATGTTCGTATTAATAAACAAACGTCTACTTATCCATTTGCATATCTGTTGCCAAACGGCAGAGACTTTCGAAGGATATATCTGTTGAAGGATAAATTAGTCCAGGAGTGAACTCTGAAATCTGACACTTCTGCAGTCTTCGGTCACACCAGCTGCTCCTGGCTCTGCTCAGGGAGATAAGCATGTGACCCAGAATTCAGAGTATCTGCATTTCCCAGGCGTCGGGGGATGTCCTGGGACAGAGGTTGGAGGAAGCCCACAGAGCCTTCTTCCCCAGTGGGCGTCCTTCCTCAATAATGTGGAACGAGTGTCCTAGAGATGGATGGGAGTTTCCATAATAAGTGCACAGAGGCTACTTCTAGAACCTTCTGAGGCATTTCTCTTCCCCCCGCCTCCCCAACCCAGGGCTCTTGAATTAACATTAACCTGGGATTATGATCCCCAGTGTAATGAGGCGTCCGTGGATGTGGGTGAAGGGACAGGCGGCCCCAGGGAAGAGCAAACCAGAAGGTCCACGTGAACAGGCTCCTTCTCCAGTGCTCCCGAGTCGGCCATATGGTGGTCACGCGTCATGCGCCATGTTGTTGAGAAATTCAACTCCGTTTCTCGCGTGCAGTGGGATTGGAGAGGTGTTCAAAGGGTTAACAGACCCCCCAACAGGTGCACCTGAAGAAAGTGGGCAAACCCTTTGGCCGATGAGGTACGCGGACCCCAGGGGCAGTCCGGATCTCTCCAGAAGAGATTCCTGATGCATCCGTGGAGCCCAGGCTGGACGGAATCCTTAGCTGCATTTGAAGAGAGAGAAAGAGTGACAGAATGAGATGGCTTGGTTCCATAAAAGATGAGGGGAGTGTCGTTGGAGGTAGAGAAGACGTGGATAGGTTTGAAAGAAGCTGTTGCCAAGAGTGCCCCTGAACAGCACTCGGGTAAGACGGGAAGTGAGCCAAGGTAGCAAGGGAAGGCGGAGCCGGGGAGGCAGGGACCGAAGGAGCCACGTTTGAAGCTAGTAAGTCTACAGACATGAAAACTACAGAAACCGTGCATGGTCTTGTAGGTGAACTTTGTTTAAAGCACAAAACACAAATTGTAACAAATGAGTATGTGGAAAAAACTTAAAATGTTACTAAATTCTTCTCCCCTGGTGGGGAAAAAAGGCACTGGGCCCAGGTGGGTTGGTGTGATGTTTTCCTCTAAGTTTTAAAGGAGTATTAATTCCATTGGCTATAAACATAAATAAATAGAAAGGGAAGAGAAATAAGAAATAGGTCAAAATAAAGCTCCTTCATTGCATTTTATGAAGCCATCCAAAATCTAAACAGATAGAATACAGGAAAATCTCATTGGCAACAGTAATTCTAAAAATCTCCAGTAAACCATTTACAAATCAAATGGAGTAACATACATTAATAAAACCAATTAAAAAAAAATCTGCAAGCATTGAGAGATGTCTTGAAGGAAACTTCTTCTTCTTCTTCTTCTTCTTTTTTTTTTACATTTATTTACTTATTTTTGAGACACAGAGACAGACGGAGCATGAGTCGGGGAGGGGCAGAGAGACACACACACAGAATCTGGAGCAGCTCCAGGCTGTGAGCGGTCAGCTTAACTAATTGAGCCCCCCCCCCCCCCGCCCGCTCCAGGCACCCTTGAAGGAAACTTCGTGATCTTTGTGAACAGTTGTTTGGATGAAACTCAACATGCGTTTCGGATTTAAAGATACCAAAGCAGTAAGACAGGAACAGAGTGACACCTTGTTGCAGATCCGTCCTGGATCTGAGTCCAGGGGCCTCCGTACATGTCATGGCAGAGTATACGGACCCACCGAGTAAACGATGTTCCCTGTTGGCATCGTGACTGAGCAGTGTGTTTGTAGGTGAGGCCGGCAGCTCTGGTGCCCCGAGCTTGTTTCAGATTCACGGGGAGGTTGGTCAAGACTCACTTTTTATGTGGTGTATATTCCTCGGTGTGTATGAATGGTTTTTTGCGGAGACACAGTGTGATCTGACGAACCCTGTGGCTGCCGCCTGGGCATGGTCTCGTGCATTGAGGGGGCATGACGATGTGCGTCCCACCCGGGGAACTCTGCATTTCCCTCGGTGCCCAGCGCATGCCCGGGGTCCTCTGAGCCTGGACGTGCCCGCTGTCCTTTGTGCTGAAGTTAAAAACAGTCAGGAAGGACTCTTTATCCGAGCCAATGCAGGGAGGCAAGAGAAGCATCATGAGGAACTTCTGGGAAGTTATGTGATTATTAATGTTTCCAACACGAAGTCTAAAGAAGAACGCTGTACAACAGCCCGAGAATTCACCTCCCTCCGATAGACCTCTTCCGTGTTAAACGCCAACAAAGGAAATGTATCCACAGGGTTTGAATAACCAAATAAATATGCATCGTCTGGTGCTGAATTAAGAAAACAAAGTCACGTCCCCTCCCGGCTGCTCGCTTATATGCAACACAGTTTAATACCGTTCTTTAAATGTCTTCCAGGAGTGCATTCACGTGTGTGTGTTCCTTTTTATTTGTAGGAGGAAAATCATTATTGAGCAAGTATACGACTGTCTTCTAGAGAGTCGGAGAAGCGCAGGCACGCTAGTGAAGCCACAACAATAATCTTGTCTGATTATAGCAACACTTGCTTTGCGCACAGCACGGAGACAAGATCCCACTCACAAATAACAAACATGTAAATGGTTTCAGAAGAACTTCATGAAGATGCTCTAAATTGAAGGAACGATGTAACGTAACCAAAATCTGTAAACCATAAGTGGAGGTGAAAAGGCCACTTATGCAAAATTACAGATTTCATATTACATGGTTAACTAGTATAATTATGTAGATAATTGTATAGTATAATTATAGAAAATTAATCTATGATTCTACTTTTTCAATCAAAATAGCAACGTTTTCTTTAAGGGTGACGCGACAAAATGATTCTCAAGTTCACTAAGAAAAATGCATGACTCAGTGGAACAAGGCAAATATTTAAGAAGAATAATGTTGAAGGCTTGGACTGTAAGATATTAAAACACACGAGAGGGGCACCTGGCTGGCTCAGTCAGTCTTGGCCAACTCTTGGTCTGAGGATTGTAAATTTGAGCCGCACATTGGGTGTAGAGCTTACTTAAAAATAAAATCTTTAAGAAAAAAAGAAAAAGAAAAGGGAATAATGAAAAACAGACTATAAAATATAAACAAAATACTGCCGTACAGGCCCCAAGAATAAGGAGATTGATGGAGTAAAATAGAAAGCCTGGCGATAGCGTGTATGTGTTTTTATACAAAGGAACAACACGTTTAGAAGGTTCATAGCTCCGATTACTTACAGACGAGAATGACACTTCTGTGTATTTAAAATCCCATATCCACTGGGGTGCGTGTGCCCCTTCGAATCTGCAGTTTTGTGTCCTTTGGGTAAGTACCTGGTAGTGCATTGCCGGGTCGTAGGGTGGTTCTCGTTTTGATTTTTGGAGGAACCTCCACACTGTTTTCCAGAAGTGATGGTTTCAACCAACACGTACACACGGATCCCATTTTACAGATGAGGAAGTTGAGGCTCCGAGAGAGTGAAGACCGTATTCAAGATGACGTTGATGCCGAGGAGGATGGTTGGTGTTGGAGGTGAACTCCCAGCGCGGCAGCTGTGGACCACCACGCCCTGCCCTGTCTCACCCAGTGAAAAGGAAAAGTAGCCGTATACATAAAGCAAACCCACTGGACACCCACCTGAGGTGGGCTGACGTAGACGGGAACGTCGTTTACCCCGAGGGGCTCAGGCCATCCAGGAATCAGTAATGCGACACCTTTGCTTTTCCCCCAGAGTAATTCAGACGTTGACTTTGGAGTCTGAATGCCAAGTTAAGAGATCGATTTCCGTGTCCTGTAGCGGAGCGCCGCCACAAAATCACTCTGCAGAAGTCACAAGGGTCTGTCCTCCTCCGTCGGGAGGAGCATCGGTACAGGGGGACCTACAGCCTCTCCTGTCTTTGCCTTAGCGCGTGGCGCTCCTGGGGGTTATCAAGCGTGCTCTCTGGGAAGCGGGTCCACGGGTCATCTAGTGCTGCCGATAGCTTTGAAGCTGTTTGCTTTTCAAATTGATTTCTTACAGCCGAGGTTCCTGGTGGCTAACAAACTCAAAGAGCTGGCGGAGATTGAGAGATTCATTTGGTAATTAGATTTTGAAAAATCATAACCTTGGTTTGTGCAGACGTGCCGAGAAGCACAGATTGGTTAGGGGGAGGCGAACGCGAGCTCTTCCTTTCAGGGAAGAGGATGTTTGTGATGGGGGGAGGGGCAGACCATCGACATGAAAATATATTTATTTTGTCGTCTACAGTGGTCAGAGTTCAAGGCAGTGACAGCTTTTAAAGCCATTTAAAACTTTTTTTTTTTTTTTTTTACCACTCTGTTGGCTTGACAGTGAGTCAGAATGAATAACTTTATTTTTCTCATCGCTTAGGTCTGGAAGCTGTATTTTATTTTCAAAACAATGAATCTGCCTGTGATTTAATATACGGTACTTAATTCTGCACATAATGAATTGTAAAAGGTCGATTTCTCTTTCGTTGGCCGTCTGCGGGTGCATTTCCATAAGGTTTGTTCCCTGTTCTCCTTTTGATCAATATGTGTTCAGACCTTGCTTTTGGAAGCCACTCAAATAAAAAATGCACGCTTTTGTGATGCTAATGACGTAGGATCCTCTGGTCTGTCCTGAAGTCTTTGACCGGAAGGTACTGATTGGGCTGTCTCCCGGTGCTCAGCATGGTGAGGGTGTTGAAATTGTAGGAAGATTCAGTTTGCATTAAGCTTACAACCCCGGTGGGGAGTGAAGTACAGACTCGTCCCCAAAATAGAGACACCTTTAGTGTCAGCACTTTGGACTCAGACCGTTGCCAGTTTAGAAGTGTTTTCCATTGAAAACAAATTCAGAATTTCATAAATGGAGGTAATCTGAATGTTTGGGAAGTTGTTCTGATGCACTTGAACCAAACTGTCCGTGAAGCGTCTTTCTGTTTCAGACACGTTGCCGGCCGCTGCCGTGGGGCCGGGTGTTAATTTGTGGGGAAGACAGAATCAGGACTGTGGCCCCACGGCCCGTGCCCAGAGCCGCCCGGGTGCTGATTTGTGGGTTTAGACACGTGTCTTCCTAACGCACCACCCAGAGAAACAGAGACGAATCCTATTCCTGGTGGAGTTTGATGGTTTGTCAAGAAGTTTCCATGGTTACAGGATTTTGCGGCTCCTTGGTATGTGGTTGTAGGGCACCCTGAGCCTTCCTGGGACCCCCTCCCTGACCACCCATGTCAGGCCAGCTTCCTCGCTGGGCCTCCTTGAGGTAGCTTTTGCCCCCGTGCCCTCTCTAGACGGTAGCTGAAGAGGTGGTCCCGGCATGGACGTCAGGGGCTGCAGATGCTGGATGGAACTCCTCTCTGGTCTGCAGTCCTGCTGGAACCAAGATCCACGCTCCTCCCCGGCCTCGCCGTGGGGCCTTCTTTCTTCTTGTCTGAGCTCTGGCTTCTGTCTCGTGCTGTTCCAGCCCCACTGGCCTTTCTGTCCCCAAAGACGCCGGGCTCCTGTCTGCCTGTTTTCTTCCACCAGCCGGGAGGCTGGTCCCCGGCCTCGCCTCGCCGTGTACGTCCCACACCAGCTCCTCAAGGCGAACACGGGCTGCTTGAGCACAAAGGCCTGGGCCTTGTTCACGGGGGAGCCCCCAGGCCCCGCTCAGCGTCTGGGTCGGCGGACGGATGAGTGGGTCCGTGCTGGGGCTCCCGTTTCTCCTCGTGAGCTTAATCGTGTTGTTGTGAAACACCTGGGTGTGAAGGCCTTTCCTAGGACCCGACGTAGCCTGTGGCCCTGCCCTGCGTTGATTCCGGGATGATCCGCATCTCCGTCCGGTGCCCGCCTCTCCCTCCAGGCAGCCTGCTGGAAGGCCGTGATTGTTTCCTCCGACCGATCGGACGGTCCTCACCCCCCGCGCTTCACCCTCCGGTGCTGGACTCGTTCTCTGGGTCTCGCACAAGCGCGTGCAAGCCTCGGAGCCACGCGCTTTGAAGAGGCAGGTGTGTGGCTCTCCGAGTTTCTAGCCTCGTCTTTGGAATCGGTCGTGGGGCACTTGTTACGACACGGAAAATGGTCATTTATGCTGAGGATTCTGGGGCCCACTAGAAGCTCCCCTCAAGAAAATGTGGCTCCGTAGGGTCCATGGCGACAAAAGAGAAGGCAGAAGTGGCCATTCCAGCCTGGCGCCCACGGCGCTGAGCCAGGGCTCTTGGTGGGGCGTTTGGAGAGCGCCCCGTTTTAGGGCCTCCCCTCACTCATGGTCCTGTGGGTTCCCAGTGTCCTGGGGGGCAGCACCCGGGGGTCTGTGCGGGGAGGGTGGCCGGGGGCCGGGACTGGAGCACAGATGTGGAACCCAGTCTGCTCCTCCCTCCTCCCCCCTCCTGGAACCTGCTGTCTCTGCCTGTGGGGGGAGCCCCTCCCCGGGACTGCCAGCTCCCCCGGAGCCCCTCCCCCGGCACTGCCTGCTCCCCCGGGGCCCCTCCCCTGGCACTGCCCGCTCCCCCAGCGCCCCTCCCCCGGCACTGCCCGCTCCCTTTTCCGGAAGCCCACTTGCCCCTGCTTCCTCATGGCTTTCCCTCCCAAATCCCTGTGTGTTCTTAGGTCCCCCCTTGCTCTGCTGACCTTGCACTTGCCCTGCAGGGGGTTCTCAGGAGTTTGTGTGAGGAGCAGGGTGGTGCCCTGGGACCCCAGGCCAAGCCACAGGCGCCTGGGGGCTTTCCCATTCTCTGTTGGGAGGAAAGTGGTCCTTCTGGAAGTTAAGGACTGAGATTCTTTTTAAACATCTATTTATTTTTGAGAGACAGAGACAGATCATTATCAGGGGAGGGGCAGAGAGAGAGGGAGTCACCGAATTGGAAGCAGCTCCAGGCTCCGAGCTGTCAGCACAGAGCCCTGACACAGGGCTCAGACTCACAAACTGAGATCATGACCTGAGCCGAAGTCAGACACTCAACCGACTGAGCCACCCAGGCGCCCCAAAAACCGAGATTTTAGGGAAAGTCAGTTAAATGCTATTGTTTCTATTTAGGGTCAGTTTGGACAAGTAAAACGTCACCCTTTTCAGCAGTGAGTCAACTACGGAATTTTAGAAACTGCCAAGCGCAGCACTTTCATCTCCCGAGAGGAAGCAGAGGCCCCGAGAGGAGAAGGGCGCTCGCCTGGTCACGGTCATGAGACTGCTCTGTGGCTGGGCTGGCGTTGGGCCAGAGTTCCGGCACCTTCTGTGAAGTGGGGGAGGGTCCT
>PISW01013353.1:0-27505 GCA_004023785.1 Mungos mungo
GGGAGAGACGCTGGGTGTCACACTTGGGAGGAAAGCCGCCTCTCTGAAGGTAGCAATTTAGAGTAACCTCCATACATAAAATGCCTTAAAGATTCACACAGGAGATGTGTCTGTCCCCTCACTTCCGGAAGATTATGCCAAAGCCACAGTGCGCGTTCTGGAGTTTGGGGAACACGCCGATCCTTACAGGGCTGCGTCTGGTTCAGGTGGAGATTATGGGCCCAGAAAACCATCAGGCAGATTTCTCTGTCTTATGTCAATTAGCATAAATTAGTGTAGTCTTCTCCTAATTTAAATGAGGCTCTGTACTAATGATGATGAATTCACAGTGTATCAAGTTTAATTCCCTTCTACATTGTGACTCTGGTTTTCGTGGTGTTCCTGGGGGAAGGCAGGCGCGTGTGGACCGCGTGCGGCTCCTTCCCGCCCGCGCTGGGGAAACTCGCTCATCAAGCAGCTCACCTTTCTGTGAAACGTCCCCAGAGCATCTCCGGCAGAAAACATGGTTGTAACGTGTATGTTCACTGTGCTCTGTGTGACTTCTGGTGGCGTCCCCAGTGCTGGGCAGGCCTGCGGTCCTCGGGTTTCTGGAGTCTGGTGCTTGGGAGGAAATGTCATTATAATTAGGTCAACAGGCCGCTGGTAACGCGGGTCCCGGGGCTCAGCTTGCATTGTCATCTCGCGAGGATGCTGATGTCTGTGGTCCATGGAAATTGGGGAGCAGCACTTTGACCCCGCCCCGTCCACGCACGGGCTGGCCGGCTCCCTCACACGGACACCTCCGCGTGAGACTCGGCACGTGGAGCTCCTGGTGCTCCCCGGGGGCATCCTCGTCAGGGTGGCGGTGCCCCCCCCCCCCCCGGGACGCACTCGCCGCAGACAGCGGGAAAGCCGCACCGTCCTGCTTACAGGCCCTGCAGCTCACGACAGAAGGCTGGGGACGGAGCTTTACAGGAAGAGGAGTCAGAATGGGCAAGAGAGTGACAAGTTAGTTGCATTGTCTCCGGGGCTTAGAGCACAGAGAATGGTCGTTTCTTATCTATGATCTTGTGGGAAATAATTTTTTTAAGAACAAGACCTAGATACATTCATAACGAACTCCAAAGTGGCATTTGCTTAAGCCTTGGACTCGGAGAAGTTAGTGGTGGTGGTGGTCGAACTGACACGCTTCCCTAGGCACCTGGGCATGTTTGACTCACAGGGTTTGAATTCACCGGAGGCATCAGTTACTGTGTTCCCAACATTAGTGTGTGGTTAGCTGACGTGAGAAATCCTGCATTCCGGGGTCAGCTTTGTGCGATTCAGGTCAGCACCTCTCGATGAGCGGGATGCCCGCGTCCGACGGACGTCCTGCTCGAGCAGCCTGGTGTGGGGCTCTGGTCCCTCGTGCGGGAGGCAGGGCGGACGGCATCTTGGCCAAGACTGGGCCGGGAGGTGAATCCAGTTCTCCGACACAGCAGGCCCTGAACTCACCGCTGCTCGTGGCCCCAGGATGGCGGCATCCCTGCTCCCCTTCCCCAGCTCCTTGGTCTGTTGAGGGACCCGAGCTGTCACCCCTTTCTCCCCTGCAGACACACATGCCTCCCAGAGGTCCCAGGAGAAGTTCCGTTTCTGTCTGTCCTGTCACCAGGAGGAGAGTCGGGGCTTCTGTGTCATCGTGTGGCCCCAGACGGGCCCCGTACCGCAGGCAGCTCACCCACAGGGGCAGCCATGAGGGGTCTCCCCCATTTCCTAGCGTGTGCTCAGCGTCTCAGCCGTGGCGCGCCACGCCGCCGAGAAGGCGGACAGTGCTGTGCCTGGGGTGGAGGGGCCTGGCCTTGGAGACTTGAGTGACGCTCCTGGGGTGTCACAGGCACGCGGTGCGAGGTCCCCGCTAACCGTTTCCTGTGGACCCCTGGTCAGGGTGCTGTGCATTCGTTGCTCATCTCTGCACCGATCACGGCGCCCGCTCCCGTGGCTGCGGGGGTGCAGCCTCGGTGCGGGGCCAGCCGCCCCAGCTCCCGACCCCGGGCCTCGGTCCTTGCTCATGTCTGTGTGCTGCCCGGACCGCGCTCTGGCCTGGCGTCTGAGGAGCGAGGCCCCTGCGCCCGGTCGGGGCCTCTCCCCTGAACATTCTGGCTCCCCATTTTCTGGGCTCCCTCGCTTGTGATGAACAGCAGTCCAGCTCTGGGCTCCACTTGTCATCAGCAGGGCTGTGTGGTCACCCTGAGGCCAGGTCACACACGGGCGTTGTGATCTTGTCTCCTGGGAAGGGGGGGGGGGTCCGTGCAAAGATTTGCCACCCCTGATATGGAGTGCCCTGTCTCCACGCAGTCAAAGGAATTCAGAGTCAAGTTTAATTTTCTTTAATGTTTGTGTTTTGTTTTTTTTTTTTTGAGAGAGAGAGCATGAGCAGGGGAGGGCAGAGAGAGAGGGAGACACAGAATCCGAAGCAGCTCCAGGGTCCAAGCTGTCAGCACTGAGTCCGACGCGGGCTTGAACCCTTGAGCTGTGAGATCATGATCTGAGCTGATTCAAATGCTTAACCGACTGAGCCTCCAGGTGCCCGAGTCAAGTTTATTTTAAAGGACAGTCTGACACCTACACACCCATCAGACCCCCCTCCCTCATCCACCTCCACCCAACGCACATGCACTTGCTGAACAGGGCATGAGTTTGGACACCCTGGCTCCCAGCCTGTCCCCTCCCAGCCTGTCCTGGCCACCAAGGTGGTCCTGAACACACTGAAGAGCAGGCTGCCATCCCCCGCCTCCCAGACCACTCCAGGCTCCTGGTGTTACACTAAAAACCAACTCTCCACTCCGTTCATGACTTTCACTTCCCTTCCCAAACTGTCAGCAGTGTCTCCTCCCCCTCATCTGGCACTGACGCCCGCCAGCCCTGCCCTGTCCTGCAGCCACGCTTGTCACTGGTCGCTGGCCTGTCCTCCGACTTGGATGCTCTTGTGCTGTATTTCTCTCCACTGAAAATCCCACGTGTCCTTCACGACTCAGCCCAGATGCCGTCTCTTCCACGAGCCCTTGGCCGCTCCTTGGGGCCGGAGCGCAAAGAGGCCATGCTCCCCCGAGTGCCCGGTGCCCGACGGGCTGCATGAATGCATTTGTCACTCAACCCTCCTGTCCGGCACCCCCATTCTGGAGCCGCAGGGCTGAGTCGCCTGCCCAGAGCCACTCAGGAAGGTGGGCCGTCCCCTGGTGCCAAAGCCTGACCTCTTTCCTCCAAAAGACAAATACCTTGGAACCATTTGCACTTATATTTACTGTGTCATGTTTGTCGCTGTGATTTCCCTGCATGACCGTGACTGCCGTGACCCCCAGGCGTCTTGGCGTGCTCAGCAGAGCCTGACACAGGCTCGGGCCTGCTCTGTGAGGCCGTCGGTGAGGATAGGCGTAGCGTTTTTACTGAAATACGGTCTTGTGATTGTGCCTGGAAGCAGATATAACAGAATTGGAATCAAAGTCAAGGTTTAGATGTTAAATTAGGTGATGAAACCTAACATGTATTTCAGCTGAGTGATCTGTGTCGAGTCACACACAGTCACGAAAACATGTTTAATGTGTGCGTGTGCACGTGACAGAGAGATCGGCATTTTACTAAGATGCAATAATGAGGGACTTGCGAAGGCAGTTTCTCCGAAATAGAGCTCGCTCTGGGGTGGGGCCTGCGGGTCATGGGCGCAGCGGCGGCCGCCATGTTCGGGAGGCAGGAGGACGCAGCCCGACCCGCCGGGCTCCCAGGGCTCCCAGCGGGCGGTTCTGGGGTCGCTCCGTCCTTAAACCTGTGGCCGCGAGCTGGAGGCCCCTTAGTAACGGCTTCTCTCTCTCTCTTCTGTTCGCAGAGTCCCAGTGCACCCTCTGCGGGGAGCCGGAAGGTGAGTGCCCTCCTCCCTCCACCCCTGCCTCCCACGGTGAGGCTCGCCCCAGCGTGCGGTACAGACTGGAAGCGTTCTTCACGGTGTTTGATGGAAAATGGGTAAAATCACCTGTGGTGTACGGTATGAGGGAATCACCACCAAATTACAGGGTCTTTCCTTTCTGTTTGGGGTTTAGACATTTTCATCAGGTTCTGCCAGGTAATAAATGCCAACATTAGAAACATGTATTTCCTGGCTTTAAAGATATCAGCAGAAGTGCTGATGAGCCTCATATGACATAAGACCTCGGAAAACCATTCTTTATTATTAACGACTGAGTCTGAGACACAGTGTGAGCGTTGGTGGCGATCAGGGATATTAAGCAATGGACGATCATTTGAGTGTTCTGTGTCGAAGATACTTCTCAGAGTAGAGCTCCAACTCCACATCTAATTGTGCTTCCGAATAGAAAGCCAAAATCTGTCACACTTTCCCGTGTCATAATAAAAAATAAAGGAGATGTGCTCAGCACGGGACCTCCGTTGACGGAGTTTTGATTTTCGGGGTCAGAGCTGCCAGCTTCTCGCCTTGCGCACTGCGGAGCGGCGGCCTCTGAGGTAGGTCCATGACCCCAAAGTGACTGAGTGCACCGAGCTAAGCAGCCATAATCATAGTCACAGGGAAGGGTTTTACCCTCAAGTTGAAAAAAAGTGAATATTGGGTTAACTTGGAAATTCCATCAAACACTGTTTCTTCCTTCAGTTTTGTGGTTGAGTTACGGCTAAGTGTTCCGAGGTCTGGCCTGTTGTTTACGGGATTTATTACGCACAGATACGGCCTGGACGAAGCCCACTAACATGAAGTGTGAAGTCGTAAGTGTCACTGTTACAGAAAACACGTGACTGTGGACCCCTGGCGTTTCCAGGGTCACAGAAAAGTCGGGTGTCAGCGTCGGGGCCCCAGAGGGCCATCTGGAGCGGGTTCCTGCCGGCTCGCCCAGGATCTCTGTCCGCGGCGCCGACGGTGTTGTGGGCGCGGACAGTTCCCCAGCGTGTCCATGTCCTGCTGGTGTTGGGAGACTCGGCGGGGGGCTTCATGCCTGCTCCTCGTACGATTTCCGTTGTCTTTCCCACGCCGGGAACGGGGGTCACGCGGCTGCTCCCTGTGCACTCCCTTTGCTCACCCCCCACACACGTTTTGCTGAACGTTTTCCGTGTGCTCCGTGTGCTGGAGACGCCCTGAGATGGAAGCAGCCGTAGCTCGAGGCTCATCCACGCCGCGTCCCGCTCTCCCGTCTGCTTGGCCCTGCTCAGTGTCGCTGTCTGCGGTCTGTGTGCCCTGTGGCTCTCAGCGCTTCGCTGCATCACGCTGGCCTGGTGTGGCCACACGTCAGGACAGCTCACGTGGGAGGGTGTGGCTGAATCAAGGTGGTGTTACGTTGGAGTCCTCGCTCAGAGATAGGTGTCTGTGTGTTCCTGGGGACACTCGGGTCGTGGGACCCTGGGGCTGACCCGTAGGGGCCTTCCGCACTGCAGGCTGGATGGGGTCCTCAGCCTGGAGTGTCCCAGCCCCGGGCCCAGAGTCCCCGCCCCACCCTGTCCGACATCAGCCCTGCGTCTGCCCGCCCTGGACAGTCGCCAGCGTGCCCAGCAGCCTGCTGTCGCCCCTCGCCCGCATCACAGACACTGTCCACCCACCCCTGAGGTGTGACGGTATCGGGAGAAGAGGGAAGAGACGCGCCCTTGTCTGGGGGCAGCTCTGGCTGTGTAGATGTTAAAAACAAGACCCGCTTTCCTCAAAGAACTGTCCCAGATGTCCAGCCCCAGGAGACTGAGGGACAGGGAGCCTGGGGCCGAGCCCGTGGGGCCGCCGCCGCCGGTCCCCTTCCCTGCGATCCCAGCCCCTGCGGCCCGTCGGCATTTCAGATGTGCACGTGCGGCGTCTGCAGATCGGAGGCAGGGCGGGCCCGTTCGAGGGCACGGTCTCAGCTGGGCTTTGCTTTTCGAAAGGCACTGCCATGCATATTCATCGTTTTTAAATCATTTAAGTAATTAGTCTAAGTGAGAGCTGCCTGAGTGCAGTGAGTGGAATCAAATCAGTTTTTTTGTTCAGTAACTTCTTGCAGCTTCTCTCAGTGAGCTCATCAAGGCCGCTGCGCGTAGAGGATCAGAGCCAGAGGCTGGCGCGGGGCGCGGAGTCAGATCCGGGGCGCAGCGCTCGGTCCAGCCACACGGTTAAGGCGTCAACTCATTAAACCTCCTCTTCCTTGTCAGAAAGCTGTTAACAGTCTTTCTCCGCTAACCCAGTGAAGTGGGAAACCCCTATTTGCATTTTAATGAATAGTTCTCTAGGAGGGAGCTGGTTCTCTGGATCCAGATTGAATAATTAGCATTGTCTCTGATGGTAATATCTGTCAGGCCCGAGACTCGGAACAGAGTGGATGGGGTGCTGGAGACCTCAGGGTGCCACCTTTGGGGTGCCCTGTTTCTCAGAGAACATGCATTTGTAACCATACACAAAATGTAGACCACAGCTTCAGCATGCAGACTTGCTTACACTTTCTACCTCGCAAGGTTTCTGAAATTTGGATGACTGTGCTCTTAACAGGAAGATGTTTGATGGAATTTCTTGTTACTTGTGGGTATCCTGCTTCCTACCAAAAATATACAGACAGTTCAAGTCTGAAAGCTGGGAGGAGGGGCTGCAAGAAGGTGGAGGGGCCGTTGCTCGGCCAGACTCCCCCTGCCCTTGGCGGGGAGACGGTGACTGCAGTGCTTCGCCACACTGGAGACCGGTGACAGCACACGACAGCGTTTCAAAGCTACTGAGGACATTCTGGTTATCATAGTTGGCGGTAGTCTTGAGTACCACGACCGCCTCCAGTTGTGTCTTGTTCTGAGTGGCTCCTGGTGTCTTTTGGACCCAGGAGTGGCTGCGTCCTATCTGCAAGATCACTTGGTTGGTTTCTCTTGACACTGAGAGCACGTCAAGGGTTTTGTGTGATATGACCCCTCAGTGTGATGCAGGGAAGTAATTTAAGAGTATACGATCCTTTTCTAACTTTATTGACAGACACACGAGAGCGCTTGCTTTTTAGCTAGACCACGGGGAACGTTGCGTGAAACCACGGACGTCAATTCATGGAGTCCTGTTGGTTTATTTTTTTATGGTTCAATTTGCCCTCCTAGCAAATAGATTTTCTGACGTGGAAAGACAGATAATGGTGCCTGCAAGGGTTTAGGAAGACTGATTTGAAAGCCCCGGCAATGGAATAACAATGTCTTACATCTATATTATTTAACCCAATTAAAACTAAGGAATAAAGTGAGCTACTTTGATACAAATTTGGAGCAAAGGAAGAATGCCACAAAAATGTTAGGATGGGTTTCAGCATGAAAGCCCTTTAGCGATGCTTGCCCTGAGATCCAAAGTAGTAGACCGTTTATGGAGGCACCAATATTTATAGTGGATTATTTGGAAATATTTGTAGCCATTCTGGTCCCAGAGCAAAATTCAAGTTCAGAAAACAAAAAACCCTCACAAAATATGAGAGACTTTTAACATCGGGTTTGTTTCCTGCCTGGATCACTTCAGGACACAGACTGCATACTGCTCGTAGGATTTTGGACAGACGTGCAGACTATTACATTTCACTACCACTAGAAGGAACCTGATGAGGTTTTGGGGTGATGGCGGGGTGGTGGGGTCCAGAGCCGACGACCAAGAAAGAAGTCTTGGAGACGTCTTTGACACAAAAAGTGATTGTGTTGAGCACGGGGACAGGGCCCGTTGACAGGAAAAGCTCCCCAGGGACCATGAGGAGACACTGGTTACATACTGTGGAGTCGGGGAAGGTCAAGTCCAGGGGGCGTTTCTGGTGAGACTTTGATGTGCTGAAGACTCACAGGTCCTGGAGGTCTGGCTGCTCAGCTAAGGGTGTTTTCCCTCCAGCAAAGCGCCCTCCCGCCTCAAGGGTCTGCTGAGTGGCTGCCGGTTAAAAGGAAGTTGGGTTCTATCTGCCCTTTGCTTCGCCTTTGTTCCCACCTCACAATGGAGGGTGACAGTGAGGCAGGGCTCTTGAGAAGACTGCCTTTGTCTTGTGCTTTACTAAGATATTTGTAAACTGGTGGAGACCCGCGTCCTACTGACTGTGATCTCTGTCTGTTAACCTTTTCTTCCCTTTCCTTTGTCCTTGGGCGGCCAGGAGCACCTGAGGAGTGTCACACAGGTCCCTGTTGGGGGCGGGGGGCTAGCTTGTGCTTTGTCCTCAGCCCACCCCACGCTCCCTCTCAGGACCCACTCTCCCTCTTCTCTTCCTCACTCATGAGTGAGAAAAAGTGGAAAATGTTTCCTGGATTTACTAGCATTCTGTTCTTGATTTTTTTAATATAAGTATTGAAGGTTTGCTTCACAAATGACTCTAAACATTGTAAAACTGCCTTTCTGTTTTTGTGCCGTAAGTGAGTAGATGTCACCCTGAGATTTTAGGGTCTCTCAACAGTTGGAGAGAAATCGCCAGGCTGCTCTGCAAGGCCTGGGCTCCGTGGCTTTGCAAAGACATGTTCTGGCCCCAGCTCTGTGCTCCCGGAAGCGGAAGCGGAGCGCCTCAGCGTCCCACCTGGGGCCGCTGCTCAGTCTGGTTTGCAGATCAGACCTCGTTAATTGTATGCTTTGGGTAAAAATGGTCTCTTCTGATTGCTATTCTCGGAGGTTTGTGGAGATAACCAGCATTTAGTAAGTTCTCAACATGTGCCAGGCACTGGAGAAGAAATTAGCGTTGCTTAGGAACTGAAGAATTCAACTGGTTTTTGAGGGAAAACAGAATTCCATTCCCGCCGATCTGTGTTCTGGGGCCTTCGGATGGTTAGTGTTTTAGTACCAGGCAGAGCACGCTGTTGAGGATACAAGAAGGAGCAGGGTTGGTCTCGATGGAGGGCGTCGGAGAGCGGGGACGGGGCTGGCCGGAGGTCCTCGCCCCCCGCCGCGAACACTCCGACTGCCCTGCAGTGCGTCACAGCTGCTGGGGGCACCCCTGCACTCGCGTGGGCACAGCCGCAGTCGGGGCTCCCAGACAGGAGACATTTTTAAGCCAGAAGATAGGCAAGACTCGAGGCCGCAGTAGCCCCTGAGAAACCCAGAAGGGGGTGCGGGGATGGGGTGGGGTCGAACAGCCAGGCGGGTGTGGGTGCAGGTGCCGGGACCCTGTCCCCGGGTGAAACCGCGGAATCTCGGCAGGTTTCCCCGTGTGTGTGAGAAGACTCGACGGCCCTGACGAGAAGGCATAGAGGACGCCCAGCCCCGCTCGGGGTCACTTCCCCGCGCGTGATGCACACTCCAGACGTGGACACGAGTCTGAGCTCCCCGCGCCTGTGTGCCCCGGAGGCCACGTGCTGACACAGATGTGACATCGGTCCCAGATCAGTCGGGTTCTGTCAGAACCTGAGAGCCGTGGCGGGATCAAAATCACGAGTTATCTATGGGATCTTTGACAACAGGGGACTCCTCCTTTCCTAAAGCAAAACAAAAACAAAAACACACTCCAGATAAACAAACACACAAAAACGATTTTAAGCCGTCTGAGGAAACCTGGGGGTGTTGAGAACGTGGCTAGAAGGGTGGGTGTGCACAGACACGGCCGTGTGTAGACTGCCGGGTCTCGAAAAGGAACAGAAGCCGATAAAATAACTACCGCGTGTGACACACGCTGACGAACGAACAGCATTTCTAAAGACAAGTCGTGTCGTTTAAATTCACTGCTGTGTCCGTGTGCTGTACGCAGATTAGACGGAGCTGAACAGAGAGTGAGCCAACCCGAAAACAGAGGGAAGGGCATTGCCCGGTGTTTCACATGAAGACATACAGGGCGAGGCAGGCGAGGCTGAGCCACCAAACGCGCGTCTGCCGTTGACGGAGGAGCCGAAGAGGCTGAGGAGCTCGGACGGGCGGGCTCGTAGGCGAAGGCGGAGGTTTTTTTTCACGGCTGAAGAAATTCGTTGTGCGTTTGTGATCTGAAGACTCCCAAAGCTAAACCAGGTAAATAAAAACACAGCCACATCCAACGAAGTGAAACTTTGGAGGATAAGAGACAAATAATGTTGAATATCCGCACAGAGAATGTGCAGATGGTTTGCAGGGCAGAGACTCCCAGGAGGCCTCTCCTCAGCAACGCCGATGCTGGAATGACGTCTGGAAGTTGCTGAGAAAATACATGAGGGTAAGAAAAACACCACACGCTCAACGCAAAGTGGAATGAAAGAGGAGGGAAGAGACAGATAGAAGGAAAAAGGCTCAGACACCTCAAAATTCAGGATGGAAATGATTCAGGATTCTTATAGATAAATAAAGTCACTACTTACTGATAAAAAGATACTCAATCCAGGGCGCCTGCGGGGCTCAGTCAGTTAAGCATCGGACGTCGGCTCAGGTCATGATCTCGCGGTTTGTGAGTTCAAGCCCTGCATTGGGCTCTGTGCTGACAGCTCAGAGCCTGGAGCCTGCTTCGGATTCTGTCTCCCTCCTTCTCTGCTCCCTCCCTGGCTCACACTCTGTCCCTTTCTCTCTCTCAAAAATGAATAAACAATTTAAAAAAAATTTTTAAAAAGATACTCCAAGACGCTCAATCATCTGCTTTAGAATAGATTCCAAATATGGAAAGTGAAAAAAAATGAAATAAACTGAGAATCGACAGGCGACAGTGACAAACTCGAAACCCCAGTAGAAGGGGCCTCGTCTCT
Source organism: Mungos mungo (assembly GCA_004023785.1). NCBI lineage: Eukaryota > Metazoa > Chordata > Mammalia > Carnivora > Herpestidae > Mungos > Mungos mungo. The sequence continues at coordinate 10,588 of PISW01013353.1, forward strand.
GCGCACAGGGGCCTGGTCACCGGCCGCCGGGGGAGAGCAGAGGAGCCCTCAGGACGGTCCCGTGGCCAGGACACCCTGATCGGGAACCCCGCCTGCTGTCCGCCGAGGGCTTCCTGCCGCGTTCAGAAAGCTTACCATTTTGCTCAGCCACAGCCCTCCTGTACCTGTGACTTTTCCAGCAGGTGCGTATGTGAACAGTCGGGCTTGTACTGCAAGTATCTGCAGAAATGTAGGACCCTTTGGGGTTTCTAGATGGGCACAGATTCACCTGGAGCACGTTCTCCTGGCGGGGACAGTGTGGAGGGGACAGCTGCCGTCCCCTTCCTGGTCCCCAAGCGCTCAGGGAACCCCGCCTGCTCGCTCCGCGTTTACAGCCAGCTGTGAACATCTGCCCCCAGAGCTCACACCGGAGTGCGCTGCCCCTGCTTCAGATGCTGTCGGAACGCCTCATCGTCCTCGCACAAACGCCACATGCGGAGTCTTCCAGAAATGCCACAATTCGCCTTTCCGCCCACGTTTAGCGACAGGTAACACGTACTCCACTGGTTTTGGGTCGCTGCCTGAGGACGTGGCTCCGTGAGCTCACTCTGGATGTGGAAGGGTTTACAGCAGCGCAGGGAGCAGAGGAAGGGGAGTAGTGTGGGGACCATGCACGTGTGCGTGTATGTGTGTGTGAATGCATGTGTGTGCATGCGTGTGTGCATGTGCGTCTGTCTCTGTATATGTGTATATCTGTGTGCATGTGTGTGTCTCTGTATATGTGTATGTGTATATGTGTGTATGCATGTGTCTGTGTGCACATGTGAATGTGTATCTGTGTGTACATGTGCGTGTGCATGTGTGTGTGTGTGTACATGGGTGCCTGTGTGTCTGTATCTGTGTCTGCACATGCATAGAGCATTTGTGTGTTGTGTGTATCCGTGTGTGCACATGTGTGCCTGTATATCTGTGTGCGTGTGCCGCGAACATAGAGAAGGGACGTAAGGGGTGGCTTACACCTGTTGTCTTAGCAGAGAGGAGGGTTTGCGTGGATGGGGGAGAGGGGACATGTGATATTTTTTATTAAGAATGGAGCAGCCCAGGAACGGACTTGAAGGGTCAGCCCCAGCACCGCCTGGGATGAGCCTCGCGTCCCTTCCGACAGACCGTCGTTGTGCCTTGTTCTATGCTGCGCGCAAGGTTCCTTCTGCGCAGACGCCCCACGGAGGCCGACGTGCCTCGGGCCCACGGAGAGGTGCCGGGAGCTGGGGGGCACCGCGGGCGGGGGTGGGGGCGCCGCGGGCGGAGGGGCGCCGTCGGCAGGGGGGGGGGGCGCCGCGGGTGGAGGGGCCCGGCTGTTCTCGTCTCCACAGCCGGCGCGTGCTTCACACGCGTGTTTCCGAGCCAGATGCACCCACCTGACCGTCCCGATATCTGGTCTCATTACCAACAGGGGCGGTTTTGTTAGCGGCGCTTAGAATCAGAGGTGAAGCCACAGCTACTAAACACCATAGAATAGAGCGCACGTGGGGATGAGTCGCGTAGACCATCTGGTGTCTGAGATCGGTCACAATTATGCATTCCTGCAGAATGATATAAAATGCACAAATGAACCCTAATTTGCACATTTCTATTTTTTTGGATTATTCAATGTCTGAGATTCAGGCATTCAGCTGGCGCTGACGCAGTTTTACCTCATTAATGTGCTCAAGGAATGAGTAGATGCTCTGTGTTTCTGGTCACCGAGCAATTTAAACACCGGGTTTCAGGTGTGTTATGTTTAGGTCAAGTGCTGTCTAGTTTCTTGTCGCTAAACTCGTGAGTATTTGCTGCATTTTGAAGCATATCCGGGAGGAGAAAGTACAGACGCACTGTGTGCACTCAGACGTAGGGACGAGCCGACTGCCACCCCCCCTCCCCCGGCACCGACGGGAAGCCCTCTGCGCCCGGGACGGCCGCCATCATCTTCCACGTTGGGAGGTCGCCTGTCTGAAAGCCAGAGTTTGTTGTAACATTTGGGTACCGTCCGTGCCGCCTCATGTTGTGGGCGTGAAATGCCACACGCGCCGTGTCTTGGGTCGGTCTGCACCGAGTCCCGTGTCCCCAGGAGAGCCCTGTGGCCCCTGACGCTCCAGGCGTGCTTCCTGTTGGCCATAATCACGTGTCCACACAGAACGTAAATTATCTCCACATGTTACTCGTTTTCCTCTAGTTGCTAACCGTGTGCCTTAGGCCAGCCCCTGGCAAACATGACAGGGGTGCTGTGGGGAGGCTCGTTCTGTGTTGGCGGGTCCCAACATGTCCCAGGGACAGGCAAGTGTCTGTGTGTCTTGTGCCTGTGGGCTGGGTGAGCTTTGTGGCACAGTTGGTGCCCAGGGCCGACAGCCCGTGTAGACGCGCCCTTACACAGCACGGCCCCGCGCGTCAGCCTGAGAGGGGTCCTCACCTTCAGTACAACCAGGGCTCAGCTTCTGGGGCCTCCGACTCGCATCCTGTTGGGAAGGCCGTGGGCTGGCTGGCTGCTGCTGCGTCTCCCAGAGGGGGAGACATGAGCCAAGGTCAGGCCTGCGACCTCTCTCGCCCACACCCGTGCTCTAGCTCGTACACCCGACTGGGCTTTGATATTACGCATCTTTTTAAGTGGCTGACAGAAAGGAGGAACCACTTCCTCTGAAAGCCCTTGTTATGATTAGTGATACGTATTCATAATTTCGCTTTCCTCTTTGATTGTTGCATCTCATTAGCAACGCATGAATCACAAATGCCCTGGGATTTTGCAGCACCGGCCCCGTGCCCCGGCCTCAGAGGGGAATGTCCGGCATGGAGTTAGTGGGCGTCCCCCACCAGCCTTGATCCGATGGCCCAGGGCTCGCTGTGGGTCTGGAAGTCAGCCCTGTGCTTCGAGGGCCCACACACGCGGGCCCTGGGCTCGCCTGGGATGGGGTCGCCGTGGCAGAGCCGGCCGTGGTCTGCGGAGCACAGAGGCAGGCTGCGTCCAGGACCCTTTTTTCTAAACAGAAACGAGCCAACAGTTCTCCTTTCCTGGGGCTCACACGGAGTAATGTGTTTGGAAGGAGTTGTGAACCTGAAAACCCATGTGTTCCTGGGCCGGGGAGGGTTTTCAGGACAGGCCTCGCTGTAAACAGACCACAGAACATGGACCTGCCCCTTGCTATTTTCCCATGGTTTTCCCATTTGAGGGCCCCTCACCGTCCCCCTTAGACAGGCCATCGTGCCCTCTGAGCTCGGTCCATGGCGGCCCTCATACAGAGCGCCCCCTGGGAGCAGGGGTGGTTTTACAGTTTGTAAACCCTGCGGGTCTTGTCTCCCCAAGACAGGCCGCGGTGTGTGGCCCGGGGAGCCGCACGCAAGGGACTGGGCACCAGCTCCTTGGATACGCATACAAGGTGACTCCGGTCAGGTCACACTTGTCAGAACGCATCTCTCCGAGGCTAGAAATGGACAGAAAGGTGGACACACAATGTGGCACCTCAGTGCATGTGATTATTGATTATCACGACTTTATTGACTAATAAGATACACGATCACTGCTTTTGCTTGAAAACATAGTTTTGAAATACATGTTTGCTGTGTAGACTCCTGCCTTCTAGCCAAGATTACTGAGTTTTTGGGGAGAAATAGAGGCTCTGAGTCTGGCAGAAAGGGAGCTGGGCAGGATCAGGAGCCCCTGTCCCAGCGTTTGCTTTTCATTAGGAGTGTGGGCTTTCGGGAGAGTTCTCCCTGTGGGCCCGACTTCTCCCCCGGAAATTTCCGCGCCCTACAGTCGTGTCTCTGCACGTGCAAGCACGCCTGCACAGCGAAGTCTGCGCCTCCAGAGGCTGGGTGTCATTTTCTGGGCTCTCTGCATATGCACAAGTTGGTTTCCATGACGCTGTGCATCACTGACCTGCCGTTTACGGAAACTGTGTTTTATTATTAGACGTGACGCGGACAAGGCGGATGGGAACCAGTCTCTCAAAATTGTGCTGAGAGATGAGCCCCGCCCCGTTCCGCCCGCTCCGTTCCTCCCCCACATCGTTGCGAAGTCCGCAGTGGTTAATTTTGGCAGATTACCTCCTACCGGAGTAAAACGTTATCAGTTAAATGAACAAGAGAGAAATGTACAAATGAAAATGAGTGAAAAGGTTAAAAAAGACCATGTGTTAAGACGACAGATTTAGAACTAAACAGATTTTGGTGCAAATCTGGCTTTCTCCCCATAGAACCTGTAGACCTTGAGCAAATCCTGTAACTTCGTGGAGTCTGACGTCCGCGTGTACAGCGGGTGAGGTGGCACCCTCATCGCACGCCAGTTCCGAGAATGACAGCGTCGCGCAGAGTGCTGGTGCCGAGCGGGGACCCAGGGCGGCGCGTGCTCTGTTTTGCTGCTTGCTTCTTTGGTCAGTTGTTGATGATTCCGTTCCTGTGGTTTTCAGGGTGTCTGCCAGGCAGTGTTACCTAGGTGGTGAGGACATGCAGGGCTGTGCATCTGAAGAAAACCCGAGGATTAAAACGGTAGTTGTGATGGTTACAGCCACACCAGAAGTGGCCTTGTCGCGATGATGGTAATAATCAACGTGGTCTTGTGAAAAGTGCTTCTCACATTTAGTCAGACTTCGCGTATGAATGGTTTCTAGCCAGGGCTGCTTGGCTCCTGAGGCTAAGGGGGGCTTTGGGGTAAGGAGAGACCAGAAGAGAGAGGCAGGGCTCTCTTTTTCTTTCACATTTTAGGCGTCTTGTGAGACATAGCTGTCGAAACCTTGCTCACCCGTCGGCAATGGCAGTTCCTAAGAGCTCACAGCCGGTAGGTGATGCCGCTGCCCCTGCAGTGTCCGCCTCGGTGCCTGGCACATCGTAGGAGCTCGGAGGGCAGCTGCGAACCCCCGGCAGGCCCGCACCCCGCACCCCGCACCCCGCTGACTCGCTGACCGATGCGCGGGGGATCTTACCGAGCACGGGCTTCCAGGTGTGTTATCCCGATCCGGTAAAGACTGGAGAGAAGTAGAGAATCTTCACACATAGGTGGACCTTGTACCAGCCCTTCAGCGTCGCTGCCATGAGTGCTTGAACTGGGGGAGGGATGCGATGGGAGGCGAATGGGAGGAGGAGAGAAGAGAGTCAGTTTGCCTTGAAAAATGGTTTGTGAAATGTAAACGTTGTGGGGGTCTTTGTGGGGACGATTCAGTGGGAATTCTTGGGAATATAATTAAGAGCAGTCCTCGGAGGGACAAACTAAACCAACACTGAGGAATGTTCCGGAGCGTTCACATGGATTCCGTGTTGCTGCTGACAAATGCAGCTGGTCTCTGTGGAGAAAGCTGACCTAAGTTGGCGCTTCCAACGGACATGCTCCTTGCTGCTCTTGAACCCTGAAACTAGAGTGATGTTGACAGTCTGCACTTTCTCAAGCTCTCAGACCCTTAGTGCCGCGGAGGAAAAATAGGAAGGTTAATGTGATAGGAGCCCAGTTTAAGGTACAACGTAAGATGGAATTTGCATTCATATCTCTGCAATTAGCATTCCCTTCTAGGTTTTGCCATTGAAGCACTAAGTTCACGTAGGTCAATATGTGGAGAGTGTCTGACATGTGAGGGAGGTGAGCCAGGTGACAAAGGCTTCCGACCAACGGCGTCTGGTGGAGAAAGGAAGGCGTGCACGTTGCATAAATTCCATAGCATTTTTACCTTTGCGTTATGGTGACGAGAACAGATAATATCACCTGTGGGAAGGAGTCCTCAAATGGTGAGCACTGGAGGTGGGAAAAGCATCTGAAATACGTGATGAGCTGGACCCAGGGGGAGACAAGGCCGGGCAAGCAGGTGGGGATTCAGGCCGAGGGGCTACTTTCCATATCATCCTGTAGGTTGTTTTCCTGCATCTTCTTGAGACAGAGCAGGAGCCATAGGCCTGTCACCAGCCCACGACTATAGGCAGAACTTTTGGAAGTGTCTGTAAATGCCTTGGGGACAAAAGAACACATCATTTTTGTCAATTTCTCACGGAGATTTAGGACCATGAAAAGATAAAAAGAAGAGCTTTCATGCTCTTCCCAGGGAAACCTGGAAGGAACAATCACAGGTCACCGATATTTCAGTGCTGTGGTCTGTCGTGGCTCTGGCAAAATCCACCTGGCCACTGGGAAGTGACCTTGGCTCTGCTCTGGATTCCTACTCAGTGCCAGCCCTTATGGTAAGAATGAGGAGACACCAGCTCTGGAGAGCTGTGGGGGTCGGGGAGGCATGCGTGGAAGGAACGTGTCTGGCAGGATGGTACGGCTGGGTGAGTTTAGAGATAGGCCTTCACCCCAACTGCAAACCCTGATTACTCTGGTTCCGAGGAGCTGGGTGTGGACAAGGGCAGCAACACGAAGCTCCTCGGATTCTGCAGTCTCCAGCCTGCCCAGTGCTTGCTTGGGGAGTATGAGGCACGGATCAGGGGCCCCCGTGTCAGACAAGGCGCCTCAGCTTGCCGCTACACCCAGGGCCAGGGTGCTCCCTCGTCTTGCTCTTTCTTGGCTGGTCTTCTAGCTTTAAGAATAGCTGGTACCACTTCCTAGGTTTACACCTGAGAGGGAGGGGCAGCCGCGTCCAGCTGCCATGGGTCATGGTTACCAGCATGGACGGCAGCAGGCAGGTGGCGCAGGGAGGTGGTGACGTGCTGGGCTCCCGGCCGTGCCGTGGCTCCACCATCTTTTCCGGAAGGCATCCTAGCTGTGCATGGGCGCCGGAGTCCGCTGCACAAAAGCATCAGTCTGCGTGTGGATTTAATCCAGCTTCTCCAGCCAGTGTGAAGGCGCCCACCCAGCAGCTGTTGGTAATGAGCTGGGATTTATACCGCACGTGAAATTAAGGTGGACATGCTGTAGCCCCCAGTGAGGGAGGAAGGTTCTGTTCAAAGACTGAGGCTGGAGAGACACGGATGGCATTCCAAGTAGGAAACTTTCAGAGATCTGTTATACCTTTGTGTGAGGCCAAGCGGCGGCTCTGACCGTGGACTGCGGGGTGGATACTCGTCAGTACAACTTCCGTTTTGGGGCCATACTTGTCAGTACAACTTCCGGTTGGGGTCATAGCTTGCCAGTACAACTTCCGGTTTGGAAATCAGCTAGGAACCCGAGTCAGTAACCAGTTCTCACATGAGAGACGAAGTCACTTATCAGGCAGTGGTGCCTCCGCACGATAGCCCTGCTTGTCACTTCCCAGACCGCGTGAGTCAGGCATGTGCTTACATTTATGGAGAGTGCGTTTTTGAATTATATTTTTGATTTATGTAAGAGGAGATTAAAAGTGATCTGTTCTTTCCCCCATGTGAGCCACACGCACACATGCTCACGTAAATAGGAATAGCCCAACATCTATAAACACATAAAACATACAATGAGTGTCTTTGGATTTATTTTTTAGGCTAGTTGTTTTTACTTTTATTTTCTTAAATAGTGATTAAGCTCAATTAAAAATGCTTTGTATTTCTATAATTTCTTCATTAGGGAGCTTCTATTAAATATTCCCCAGGACACCTTCCTTCTACAGCAGTGACCATTGTCGCAGCCATGACTGGGCGTCTTCTCCTGTGTGTGGTCCGTATGCTCTTCTGTCTGATTTGCTCCTCTCTGTTTATTTCTTATTTTCCATCGTACGCACATCAGTAAGGTTGCTGACTGAGTCTTACGTGATGCGGGAGAGACCGGATCTGAGTTTGGAGCCCTCTGACTACAACACCAGGCTCTGGTCTGTTCCAGAACCACACAGAAGCCGCTGTGGCGTGACACCTACAGACATGATTTGATGTGGGTATTAAGGATGGCGTGAGGGGGACCTTAAAGATCACGTGGTCCAAACCCCTCTATTTTCGATAAGTAGGTGGGCTCCGAGAAGCAAAGTGCCGACCACGTGTCACAGTGCTAATGGAGCAGGTAGGACTGAGCACACGTGGTGGCTCGTGTCAGAAAATGTGGAATAAGAAAAGCAGCACTGATAGATCCGTGCCCCCGATGCCGAAGGGAGAGTGCGGACATCACGATGCTCACCAAGATGCCAGGACAGGAGAGCTGATTCGCTTCTCTGTCAGACTCTAAATCCCATGTGCCCCGAAAGCCAGAGGAGCATCATTTTCATGTGGATGAAATTATGTTTCCTTGTCAGATATTTATGGAGACACAAAGCCAGAAAGATAACGCAGAGCCTCTACTGATAAGTTCGTAAGGAAAGGGTCAGAGTGGATGGCTGCTATTCTGAGTCTCTGTCCCCCAATCCAAACAGGGAAGGGTGCAGAAATTCCATATAGAGTAAAGATTTTTACAGAACTGTAAACGGACAAAAATAAAATTTGCTTTTTGTAAAAAATGAATATCACTCTTTATAAGCATTCATCAATTTAGATCTGTCATATATAAATGCTGGTTTTTTCGTTTTTCTCATCATCTTATTTTGGCCTTATTACAAAAGAGAACAATAAAATATCACGAGGGGAAATGAAAGCAGAAAGCATCCATCATCCTGCCTCCCCCAGGACCTGGTACGTGCAGGGCTCACAGACTCTGTGTGTGTTCAGACTTCTTGCTTCGACTCTGATTACAGCCATCCACCACAGTGGCTCTTGAAACGTGGCGTTTCCTTCTGACAGCTTCTAAGAAAATCATGCAACTACTTTTTCACCCCCGCCCCCAACACTAAGAGAAGTGATATTTCAACTTCAGAGTTTGGATTGACACGTCAGTTCGCTCGGAGTGATGATGGTCAGACCGTGGCTCACGGATCAGGTCTGACCCACGTGCCACGTCTTGGTGAGTCTGCAGCGCTTTGCTGGGGCATCCTGAGAAGGGAGCGGTGCAGAGGTCACGTGGTTGTGACCCTCCATTTTGCTGTGTGACCGTGTTGTTGACACATGTTGGTTTTTCATTTTTCCCTGAACATGGTTCTCTTGCTGTAATTTAAGTACCTCTTAGGTGCCGGAGAACTAGGGGCCCAAACATTGGGTGTCTGATGCTTGGTTCTCTGCTGTTCTTTCCCCGTCTGCGGAAGCGTGTCCTTGCACCCCGGTAGCAAGGCTACATTGTTGAATATAGCAAGCCACGTCACTTACATTTGATGGCACAGTTTTGTTGGTTTAGTTAACTGTAGTATTTATGACAAACATAAACTTGTTTGGATCCTTTAATTGATACATTTTTCTATCAGTGAAAATTATTTGTGTACCTTGGATTGGAAAAAGATTATAAGTTAAGTTTGCCTTTTATGGCTTTTCACTTTCTAGTAGGGTTTTCAGGAATGTCCCAGGCAAGAAATGGATGTATTTGTTTATTGAATCATACTGCACATCTTTCCTTATTATCTGCATTTGTACTTGGCTATGAGTTGTGAACTCTATTACATAACATTAAGTATGCTTCTAAATATCATTTTTGGTGGTTATGTATTATTCCATTGTGTTGGTCCACTGTGATTTATTGGATTAATCCCCTTTTAATGGAAATTTAAGCTGTTTCTAATCTTTTTACGAATATAAATTATACCTTCATGAATATATTCATGGCTTTATCTGTATGCTCATTCATGATTATTTCCATAGGGTAAATTCTAGAAGCCATAGAAATACAGTTGTTAATTCAAAGTGTGGTTGCTTTCTTAATGAATTTTTGGAACACAGGAGTGATTCATATCTTACGCTTCCTTTCCATCCTAAAGGGGAAGACGTATCTGTGAAAATATGACCACGCTGCCAAGTGTTTGGGAACTCCATTTTGTATTATTATTATTATTATTATTATTATTATTATTTTGTGGGTATCAAGACAACCTGTTTTCACTAGACTTTATACCAAGCACTCAGGATACAGAAAGTAATAGAGCGGGGAGATTTTGTAGGAAAAAATCCATATATCAAGAAATATATAAAATAAGCATATACTGTTAGGGATTTTTAGTGTCCAAAGGGAATGGCCAGCTTTATCAGGAAGCTGGTGGATCATAAAAGCTGATTATAGAGAGATGAATCTTGAATTCAGTGGTGAAGCGTATCCGGTGTCCGGTGGGCAGGTGAATAGTGGGGGCCTTCTGGGCAGGGTGCACCATGGCCTGACTCAGGGGCAGGAACCAGCAGCACTAACGCACTGGGGTCACAGCAGATCAGTGGTCAAGGTCAGTTTGCTTTCAACTCCTGTCCCCCCCCCTCCTCAGATTCATTTAAGGTGAGCATCTCCCCAAGCTGCTGGGGCCAATAATGTAGAAGGAAAGTCACATAGAGATATCTGGTGGGTTGTAAAAAAGTGTGCTGGAAAAATTCTCTTGAACCTCAGTGAATTTAATGTTGCTCCGAACTGGGAGTCAGGAGGTTGACAGGGTGGGGACTCATCAAACTTCTCACAGAACAAACGAATGATGATTCGTAATTCATCTTAGTCGTCGGTCGTTTTTAACGGCATTCCCAGTTCCAGAATGCAGGGGACGTGGACCTTCTGGAAAATACCCACACCACGGCTCTCACCGGAGCCATCCTCAAGCAGAGCAGGCGCTGTGTTCTAGTTCTTTCTCTGCCACCAAAGGGCGGGATGACCTTGCACAAGACGCTTAATCCATGGGGCTCTCAATTCATTTACATACAGAAGTAAAAAAGAAACATGACCGCTCGGAGCCCTGGAGTTGTGGGATTGAGAGAGCAGAGGTGGGAGGCCCGATCCTTGACCGCAGTGAGCTGAGCCCCCGAGACTCCGCTCCGCAGGGCATCTGCGTAATCCGAGCGTGGTCGGTGCGCAGTCATCCCCGTGTTGTTGGCGGAAGGATAAATGCCAGGAGGGATAAATGATTTCCGATGCAATTAAATCCAGATGCTAACTGGAAAAAAAAAAAAAAAAGAGCGCGTGAGATCCTCAAGCCATTTTATTTGCTTACCAGTGCTGTCAGGGCCTTGATGTATCCTCAAAAGTCAGATTTTAATAAAAATGATACATTTATGTAGTCAAACCATGGGCTTATGGGAGAAAGAGATTCCTGTGTAGCTGACTGTATTTAGGGAAAAGCTTCACCTTACTCTCTCCCGAATCACTGGCACAGCAACTTCATGTTTACATGTTATGCACACGTGGTTATAACATTGGACACATGAGTCATGTGATGAAGGAGCCCTTTGATGGTGAGACGCGTAAAGCCAGGAAAGCACCTCAGTCATTGGTTTGAGTGAAAGACGGGCGCACCCATCTTCCCGGGGATCTGGTGCCGTGCAGGCACCCCTCACGTGGACCGGCCCACAGCCGCTGCGCAGAGGCCATTTCCTCCTGCTCACACCGGGAGAAAGAACATCCGGAAAGTTAACTACAGTCGTGAAGAAGTAAACTTTGTTCACCACAGGGAACCAATTTTAACTACATAAACTTGCAAAACAAGCAACAGACGTGAAAACCAACCAGCAGGGCCACACCAAACTAAAAAGCTTCTGCAGAGGAAAGGAGACGGACCGCACAGCGAGGAAGCGGCCTGCGGGCCAGAGGGGCACAGACCAGAGGTCTGAGCAGGGTAATATCCCAGCATATAAGGAGTTTATACAGCTCAGTGGCCAAAAAGATGAACAGTCAGAATGAGGAATGAGCAGAGGACCTAAACAGACATTTTTCCCCAAAGCAGACATCCAGATGGACAACAGACACAGGAAAAGATGCTCACATCACTCATCGTTGGGAAGAGCTGATCAGAATCACAGGGTGATCCTGCCTCCCACCTGTCAGAACAGCTAAAATCAAAAACACCAGAAACAACAGATGTTGGTGAGCATGTGGAGAAACGGGCACCCTCGTGCGCTGTTGGTGGGGAAGCAGACTGGTGCGGCCGCTCTGGAGAGCAGTGTGGGGGTGCCTCAAAAAACCAAAAATAGAACTCCCATATGACCCAGCAATTTCACTTCCGGGTGTTTATCTAAGGAAACGAAACACTAACTTAAAAAGGTATCTGCACCCCCCTGATCACTGCAGCCTTATTCACAGCAGGGAAGATAGAACACCCTAGGTGCCCACCGTCAGACCAATGGATGAGGATGTTTTATATGTGTGTGTCATATATATTATTCACCCATAGAAAAGTCGGAGGTCCTGCCATTTTGGCAGCATGGACTGACCCCGAGGGCATTATGCGAGGTGACATAAGTCAGAGAATGCTAAGTGCTGTCTGATCTCACTCCCCTATGGGATCTAAAAGAGCCGACCTCATCGGCAGCAGGTGGTGCTTGCCAGGGGCTGGAGGAGGGGCTGGGGAAGTTGGACAAACTTGCAGTTATAAGACGAACCAGTCCTGAGGCTCCAGTGTTCAGCCCCTGTAAGGGGCCCTGAGAGGCGTGAGTGTGCCTCACGACAGGGCATTACATGCTTGAAAGTTGCTAAGCAATTAGACCTCGTCACCAAAAGAACAAAAGGCAGCTGTGAGGTGGTGAACGTTGGCTGTGGTGACGTTACAGTATCCACATGTACCACCTCACCGGCCGCACAGCTTAAACTCACACAGTTACCTGTCAGTTACATCTCAGTAAGCCCGGCCAACAGGTCCTTTGCTAGCTGGGACTTCTGTGTAACTGCCCATACCAGACCTGGGACCTCCCTGTGGTCTGACAGCCAGACTGTAGCAGTTTTTAATTAGAAATTCCCTATCTCAAAAGCGATTTGTGAAAACAACTTGAAAATCTTTTGATTATTTGGATACTAGGATTGGTCAGCTCACTGATTCTGTGCTCTAGAATGTTCTTCAACTCAGTCCCAGTTTATACATTTTATACCTGCTGTGGGTGAAGACCTCTTATGTGCTTCTGTCTGTGTGAACATGAGGCCCGTCCTGCGGGGACTGATCAAAAAGCAGGCAAAGGTGGACATGTTGAGGCTCCTGAGTCAGGAGAGAAGCAGGCCCTAATCAGTATAGAAAGAGCACGACTTTGGAGGGAATCGGAGTTCCAGGAAGATGAGCTTCGGGCTGCACAAAAAACGACCACAGACAAATGCCTCAAGAGGACACACATGTGGTAGGTCACCGTTTCTGCGAGCCAGGAGTCTGGGCGTGGCTTAGCTGGGTCTCCACCACAGGACAGGTGGTGGCCAGGGCCGTGTTCTCACAGGTCAGCTGTCTGAGTGGTCACTGAGCTTGGTGGCGGGATTCCTGTGGCCGTGCTGTGCCTCGCGGCCAGTGTCCCAGCCAGAGAGCCTAGAGCATCTGCCAGGAGTGTGGAGTCTTTCCTCCTAATGGACCCGGTCACAGGAGTGACACGTGGCCTTGCCTGGAGCCTCGCCCTGCCCACCTGCGAGAGGAGGGAGTCCCACAGAGGCAAGAACACCAGAAGCTGGGGCCACCCAGGGCCACCTAGCCTCTGCCCACCACGCCAGGGTCAAACCCCATGAACGAAACTTCTCTACGTTGAGAAGCTCAGGGTTTAGCGACCTTGTTGGGCACAATGGGCCCAGCAGGTCCTGACTTCTCTGCACGCAAGTCTGATTCCACAGTGTGTGTGATGCCTCTTGCTGACCTGTGGTAGCTGCCCGCTCGCCGGTTTAGACCCCTCGGGGGTTCCTCCCCACTGGCCGGTTTTATGGCTGAAGTCTCAGCGAGGTCTTCTGCTAATGACTTGAACCAGCAATGCTCTGAGCCTGCGATCTGTCTGCACTCCTTCCCCTTCCCATCTATTTGCTTGTGGTTAGGAGTGACCCGTGAATATTTAAGCGGGGAAAACCAAAGCACCTGCCTGTGTCACAATCTTTCTTTACTTATATCCATTTAGTTAATAGGTTGATTTTCCCTGAATCAAAACAAAAATACACCAGAAAACAAAACAGACCCATTCTACATGTTTAGACAGGAAGGGGCTTAGCAAGAGCCGGTGGTACTCAGGAGGTCTGTAACGGAAGGGGGACCGATGGTAGCTGAGAGACGGAAGAACAGACCTCCTGGGAGAAGGGACGCTTGATGTGGGTGGTGAGAGATGAGGGTCTCGTTCAGTGGAGAAGGGGCAGAAGCCGTGAATCGGACCGCGGCCCCGGGCAGAGGAGACAGGTGCCCCCGGGCGCAGTCCTTTGCTGGACGTAGAGACATTTGGGCAACGGGCCAGAGGGCAGCTTGGGGTCCGGTGGCTGGGCCACCTTCCTGTCAGCAGATGTCACCGGGAGCGGGGAGACCCTGGCGTCAACCACTGAGGCATTCTCGGGTGTCTGCCCTCCCGTCCCGCTTCTCTGTGCGGTCGCCTGGGGAACCGGTCCACCACCTTCTGTTGGAAGCCGTCAGGGGCGCTCGGGTTTGGAGCCAGGGGGACGTGCCAGGGAGGCCTCGGTAGCTCCGTGACCTTGTGCAAGGCCTGGCCCTGCTGACCGCTCCCTGTACAGTTGGGACGGCCACAGTCCCCAGCTCCAGGTGCTGTCAGCATTAAATGAGGTCATGTGTGTGAAGTCCTTATCATAATGCCTGACACACAGTAAGAGTTGGAATATATATAAATATAAAAAATGATTTTCCCCAATTAGCCTGCACACTGTAAACGGCTGAGCAGTGCTGACTTAGCGGCCCCATAAAGCACACACTTGCCAAGTCCTGGGTTTGGACTTTGAGCCAGCTGCCTGCCCTTAGCCTACGGCAAAGGCGGTATATGCATCGGCTTTTACCGTCATCGTGACCTTGATGTGGTTCCTCGTCCTTTAGACTCCCGGACGGCTCCCGGCTCGATGCTCAGTAGGCCCTGCACACCCCCACCCTCCGTCCTGGCTGCAGCCTGTCACACGTCAGCCCAGCCCCCGGCACAAGGCGGACTGTGGCGGGCCACAGGGCCGAGCCGGCGTCCGAGAACAGAGAGGCACATCCCGGGGCTGAGCGGTTCTGAGTACCCGTGTGTCCGCACACGGACGAGAAAGGAAGACCGACCGGAGCGGGTCGAAAGCCCCCTCCCCAGGCTGTCCCAGGGGTCCGGCTGGGTGCAATGGTGGTAGAGGCGGAGGGGACGTTCTCTTCTGTTGCTCTCTTCTTTGACCTTCTCTTGGGTAGACCTCAGAAAGACAAGAGGGTCCTGGAAGGTGACAGCCGGTGAGCGCGCCAGGGCTGGGAGGGCGCAGATAGACATGGGGTCTGCGCCTGTCGCCCTGGATCTGTTGTCTGGTCCGCTTCCCTCCCCAGAGCCCCAGACCGTTCATTTTACAGAAGAGAAAGCATGCTTTTTTTTTAGTACAACAAATTTGTTTTAATTTGTAGAATATAAGTTATTTTAAAATAAAATATTAATGTGTCTTCCTTTCTACTAAAAAATGAATTACTTCGTGGCCACAAAAGGCAGTGTATTTCAGCCCTGATGCGGTTTTGCTTGGTTCTGATTTCTAGTTTTCTGTTCGGTGTTTTCTAAAAACATTTTAAAATGTTTGCTTATTTTTGAGAGCGAAAGAGAGACAGAGTATAAGCGGGAACGGGGCAGAGAGAGATGGACACACAGACTCGACGCAGGCTCCAGGCTCCAGGCTGTCAGCATGGAGCTGCATGCAGGGCTTAAGTCCATGAACGGGTAGGTCGTGACCTGAGCTGAAGCCAGATGCTTAACCGACCAAGCTGCCCGGCTGCCTCAGGTGTGTGTTTGTTTTTTTAACTCCAAGAAGTGACATCGATGATGCTGATAAAACTTTCATTGAATATCCAACGTTTGTTTTTTTTTTTTTTTTGAAAGAGTAACAAATTGTCTTTTTGCCTAACAATCCCTTTGAAAATGCCCATACACTGTGGTCTTATAATTCTAATCCTGGGACTCCCTCCATGAAAATAAGTAAAACATTACCGAAAGCTTCCGTACTGGCTTGTTTGCACCTTTCTTTATACAAGCAGACCGTTGGAAGCAGCCTGAAGTCTGACAGCACGGGGACGCCACAGCTCTCCGTGTGACGCGACGCATTACAGCATTTCTAGAAACGCGGGAAGCACTGCGGGGCACCCCTGCTTCCAGGCCCCGCAAAGCCTTCGCATGGAGAAGGTTCACAGACGCGAACACAAAATAGAACTCCACATTCTCGTGGTTCCCTCCTCCACTTTTATGCATCCTAAACTTTCTGTGGCTGGTGTGTGGCTTGTCTGGTCCCAGGAAGTACTATTGAGAGTCTGCTGCTGTCCGGTCCTCAGACCAGCAGGTGATAACCATGTGCATTCTGAATTCATGGCTCACGTAAGCAGTGAGGGCACCGTCCCCAGGACGAGCGGTGTCACGCTGCTGGCGGTCACGTGAGGCTTGTACTCCAGGGGGGATTTTCTAAATCGCTACCCAGAAGCCCATTAAAACAATCCCGTCAATGTAAAGAGACTCCCGTGCCCGTCCTGGTCCGACTGTTCTGTGCGTCAGTGCACCGAAGGGATGTGCCCCACGATGACGCAATGGCCCTAACCCAGGTGAAGGAACCTCAGCTCACCCCCCTTCTGTGTCTGCTCCTTCCTCTCCTTTCCTCAGGAAAGTCTTCTCTGCTCCTCTTTGGTCTTGACCTTCCACGTTTCTATCAATCTCTTTGCCTGCACACCTCTCTGCCCAAACTCCCAGGACTTAATGGCCTGCAAATTGCTTTATTTATCTTGCTTTTGGTGTTTTGTCCAAATCTGGCTACAGTTACGTATGGCACCGAATCTACTGGGTAAGGCAGTTTCCACCAGAAATGTAATCCCGAGAACTTAGGTTTTCAAAGTAGATGCCTGTGTTGTTTCATGGACCACATTCTCAGTAGTTTCCATGGTGGGGTGAGGATAGAAATGGATGGAACACGAAGCAAGTATTGCTGGCTGAAACTTGCTGATCCCTGCCGTCTGAGGGGCGTGTCTCAGTACTCAGAGTTGGAAAGTAGTTGATAGGTTTATTCTTAAACAGTGTTTCATGATTCATTTTTCTCAGTAAGATCAATCATATTTCAAAAAAGACACGGACAAATGTAACATTGTGCATTTAGAGTCACCCTAAGAAGATGATGGGA